>JAQISU010000131.1:6615000-6655000 GCA_029339505.1 Unio delphinus | reverse complement strand
AGAAAAGCATTTAAAGGGCCTTGAAATGTTTTTAAATTTGTATGTCATTCAAAGGAAAAGTCATGAAATTTGCTTATTGTGCATTATCCACTGCATTTATTTGCAGACAAAAAGTTTTACCAACCTAACTTCTACAGTTGATTTTGTTAGAATACGTTCCCCCCAAACTTTAACTACACTACATCCTTAGATTTTACCACCATATTCAAAATCATTGTACTCGCATTATTCAAAAGTGAATGACCTGTCTGATTGGATAGTAAATTCAGAAGCCAACTGCAAAATGAGGTATGTTAACTTTACAGTTTAGGTAAGTATTAGAGGTCATAAATCTGCATAATAGGTACTCTTGAAATTGGTAAAGAGGTCTTGTAAAATTGTGGAAAAGTCATGACATTAATTTGTTTTTAAAGATTGCTGGAACCCTGTTAATACTTTTCAAAAACAATTAGATGACTTAGATTATATCATTAAGAGCCCTGAGTGGCAGAAACAGAAACATATGTTTGGTTAAAGGTTGTGTTTTGATAGAGATAGAACAGTTAATGATTTAGTCCGTTTAATTTTATTTATCCCACACAGTGATGATGTAAACGATGGAATTCAATCTGTCTAGTGACTTTAGTTTAACCAATATTTGGAATTCAGACATATTAATGAGTCTCACTCTGGATCCAAAACTTTCCCATATCTAGAATAATAGGAAGGGAGTGAACTTGAACAATTATTGCATGAATGTAAACATGTTTCCTGATATTCCAACACACAAAAATAAACTCTTATCACAATGTATATTCTATCAGGACATTGATGTTGTTGATACATCTGTGAAGCAACAGTCTTATAAGAAGAATCCTCTCAAGCAGGAATATTTGAAAAACAAAATTCACTTTTACTGGAGAATGATTACATAGCGTAAAGAACCATGTAATTGTAATTGCAGGTCACCATATATTCCTGTGCCTAAACAAGAGAAAACATGTACTTTCCAAGTGTGTACCAACTAAAAAATAAAAAAGAGTCAACATTGTCAATAAAACGGATTTATTTCCAAAGCCAAGAATGGATGATTGCATTAACAAATTAGAAATGTCAAATATTCACATAGATTTTCTTTTTTTCAGGGAATCTGACAAATTCCACTCGCTGAAGGAGCAAATGATATTTTGCCTTTTGCAACTCTAGATGGGCTTGCTTTATCAATATGAAGTGATGTCCTTTGGAACAAAAAAGTTTTTGGCAACATTCCAGTGTCTAAAGAATGTTAATATCTGTTCTCGATAGTTAAATGTATACATCGATGATGTCATTATATACAACACCTGAGAAGATCACTTGGAATCCATTCCGAATTTTTTTATTAACTTGGTAAAGCAAATCTGACAATGTATGTACAAGTGAGCTTTGCCAGGTTTATTTCACATTTTATGGACATACTGTGGGACAAGGTTAAGTTAAATGTTTCGGAGTTATGGTCAAGGTCATCTTAGTTCGCAGTGCCTTTTAAAAGAAATGTATGCGATTTTTGAAAATTAGAAAATGACTTTGCACTATGGATCTGCAAGAAAGCCTAGGCTGCCTTTTAGACCCCTAGCCATTAAGATTGTTTTTTCCATCTTCTCTGTTCTCATTCCTGAATGTGTTGCTATGGTTGTTAAGAGGAGTGGATTTCTGAAGAGTAAATTATTAAGGCGCTGTTTAGAATGTTCAGTACTTGGATGTTAACTTTAATTAAGTCATTATTTGCATTAGTTTAAATTAGGTCAATGCACTGCACAGGACAAAAGTTTGTGTTGTGTGCATGAAAATTTTTTAAAAACACAAGTCTACTTCTGTCCCACTTTTCTATTTATATATTGTACTTATTAGAACAATATATGATATGTTATATGAAGCAAACTTTTGCATACTTATGTATGTCTTTAGGTAGCAAACCAAAGTTGTATCAAGTGTTCTCATTCTAATGCTGTATTTAATACATTACCCATGTAATACATTTGGAATGGCATCCGAGACACAGTACAGTAGGAGCCACAGTGCTTAGTGGTTATCATGCGAACTCACAATTAATAGGGGTGCAGGTTCTAATCCTACCGTTGGACTAGCCTAGGTCAGCTACCGCATTGTATCCTTAGAAAAGGCACTTTACTCCAATTACCTTGGCAATAAATAACCTCCTTGTGTTGCTGTTGCATATGGCACCAAATAAGCACAGTAAATTACAATCAGTGTTGATGTAATTCCTGAAAAATGTATAATTCATTTAAATTTCCACAGTTCAATTTCCACAGTTCATTAGAACTATATTTCAACACAATACACTAAAATCTGCATTAATATAAGCTAATATATGGATAGAGGAAATGAGAATGGGAAAATTAAGCTGAATTTTTTTAACACAGTGATAAAGGACATATTTTAAAATGACAAAAACGTATCAAATACTGGCTTTTCCAAAAGATGTCATTTTATGAATTGCTGTGCAACACGTTTTAAATGTTTTCTTTTTCTTGGTATGATCATATTAGAGAACAGAGGTTATCTATAAGCAATTTTCATCATATATAATCCAATGTGTGGAACAAGTTGGACATTTTTTACCATACACTTTCTTCTTCTGTCATATATTGTAACAGACTTTGTAAGGAGATGCACCTCAAAATATTAAAGTATTACATTTACCAAAATGGAAAATGACTCATGTTATTGTTATTAATCTTAACCTTTTACATGATTTGTACCTTATTACAATTAAAATATACTATACTAGCAAATAATCTGTTACTTGACAACTGGTCACTTGACATTCTTGGTTGGCCATGTCTGGTTCATTTATAAGAACACAATGTCCTATATAGTTTTTCAGTTGCAGAACCATTACTATTTTTTGAAACTGTCTAGACATTTAAATGACTTTTTTCAAATAAATATGAATATGAAAGTATGTTTTTCTTTTAAGATTTACTTTTGTTAATTCACTTTCTAAAAAAGGATATCCACCAAATTCAGAAAGAGATACACCGATAATCAGCTGATATCATGCTATTTTCTTTCTTCTTTCCGTCTTTTTAATTAAATAAATATTAGATCTTCATAGTGACATATATCATTGACTTGGTACATATCAAACAGAAAAAACAAGGCATATATTATGATGTTGTTTGTGGTACTGTAACAGGTGTGATCTCCATTAAAATAGCAAAGTCTGTCAATAAAGACCATTTCAAGTATTATCAAAAAATAATCTTTGTGAGCAGATAATTTTTATCGGATCAGTGCAAATTATGTGTAAGTGGGAAGTAGACCTGTATGGATAACTAATTCCAAAGCTGGCTTTAAAGACATACATCTTCTTTCAAACAGATTAGATGACTGCAATGTATATGCATGGACATCTCAGCCTTTGCATAAAATATTCGTTCTTTTATTGTGCTATTTATTTTTGAAATTAACAATTTTGTCTTTCTTCTGATTTCAACATTTTGTAAATTAGATCTAAAGATGGTGCAGTAGCATTGTCTGAAATGAAGGAGTTGGTACATCAGAAACTTTATTGATATGGCAAATATGTTGTGTGTTTGCAAACGATCTGTGGAACGAAGACTAAGCCAGTTACATTTGAAAGTCAGACAGACATATAAGTCTACTTGTTTATGAGGAACTTGATCATGAAGGACAAAAAAATTTCATCCGGCAGGTAAAGACTGGTTTATCCACCATTTGGCATCCGAATCATTTCTAAGAACACACGGCTGCTAACGCCTGACTTCAGCAATTCAAATCCACCTCCTCCAGATTTTAATTTGGGTGAGCTTTCTTTAGGTTTAGTTCTTAAATATGCAAGGTCACTGTCCTTACAGAAAATATTCTTTTTATCTCTCAGACCAGTATCATAAGGCGCTTTTGTTCATCTCTGCTAGGAACACTGTCCTGAAGAAAAGAAAGAAAAAAATCTGTTAATGTTTATGAAAATACAAAAACTACCAGACCCTCACTACCACCCAAAAATGAAGTCCAATGTGGTATCAACAACAAAGATGAGAACAGCAATATCCTTGATGTTTATTACCCACCAGCCCCAATTAGTCCCAAACTTACTACATGTCAATAGTGAGTAAATCTGCCCTATATATCATTCCATTACAGATGATACTTACCTAATGATGTGATTGTGTAACCACCTTCTGACATGGTCATGACAATAATGAGTTTCACTATATTAGATTTGTACCACAAAATAATATAGGCATGGCAATAAGAAAATTAATGTGTTTAGAGTCACAATACATCTTGGTGTTTCCAAAGATATATTCTGTATTTTCATTTATCAGATACTGAACACAGTTTAGGTTGTGGTCATGTAGGTCAAAGTATTTAGTAACCTGGGTCTCTATTTAATTTGGATATTTATATGTTGTTCATTTAGTCTGCGTTGTACACTACTATGACTAGACTTACTTCACTGGATGAGATACAAATGTATAGAGTCTGAGACTGAACATAGGTCATAACAATAACATCTTATCATGCTATATTCTTCCCGTTATCTCCATCACCTGAAATTGGATGTATCAACAATGGCTGAGTGGTAAACATCAGATCTCGTGACTGAAATGGTTTAGCTTTGAATCCTACCAATGGACCAGCCTAAGTCAACTACTGTGGTGAGTCCTTGGGTAAGGCACTTCACTCAAATTTCCTTTTCATTAAATAACCTATGTTGCTGTGCTGATAAACTGGATTAGATGGGACTGCTGCGATTGCCAAACTGGTTAGAACGTCTGCCTCTGATGCAGGAGGTTTCAATTTTGAAAACAGATGAGCCATACCAATAACCTAAAAAATGTCAGTAACAGTTGCCTCGCTAGGTGCTCAGTATGAAGAGGTTAGTTAAAGGACTGCTCATTCTGGGGTAAGGATAATGTGACTGGATGGGACATGATGCTACATGTCTGCAGCATGATACCCCACTGTTAGATATCTCTATAAACTGCCACACTGCAGACATCATAGTGATATAACTAAAAATAATTTAAAGCTATGTTAAAAATCTAAACATCACATACACAAACATACACTCTGGATATTTATACCTAGTTAAGTGTCATACAAGGCTACTATTAATTTTGCCAAAAATATTAAGGGATATACAGAATTTGTGTTTTATATAAACGAAAAGGACTTTCTCAGAAGTGAAATAATCTATGATTTACAGAGAGCTGGGGTTTTCTTTATACCTTAGATGTGCTTGATAACAAGCAAACTCTGTGTGTCCAACATGACATGGGTTCCCTGCCTTTACTGTTTCCAAGTCTTAATTTAGGAATCTGCCAACAGTTCTGTACAGAGCAAATATGATATAGGTCTTGGTGTCATGACACCTCTGGTACTTGCTGTACATCGGACTGTGGTAGACAGGGCATCGGCAGCCTTCCTCAACATGTCCAGTGGAAGCTCAAGCAACAATAAACTAGATATATTATTAGTAAAAAAGGAAAACAAAATAGTGGCCAAAAAATAATTATCTGCTTTTAGATAAAAAATTAAATGCAAAGAACCCTATAAAAAAATCATCAACTACAATTATATGTACTAATAAGACTGCATAATGTTTGATTTTCTTACAAGCATTAATTGTATCACAACCTTAGCATTTTTAATTTTCAATTATGCAGTATTTAAGATTAAACCATTACCTGTTGAAATGAAATAATTTCAACTTTAAAACAATAAGAAGTGTCTTGGGGTGTTTTCAAAAGTTTCGGGACATCTAAGTGTGATTAGTTACTCCCCTCGTTCCCCTGCCAGCTGACCCTACAAGCTGTTTATTTAGGCAGTGAGATGTACAGAGGCTCATTACAAAGAAAATTATTTGTATCCAGCAATGAATACAGGGCTGGGGTGTGTTTGCTGAAATCTATATTTTATTAGCTGTTGATGTTATTCTGAATGTTATTTTTGCCTGAGCATATGTACAATAGTATCATAGGAACAGAGTTACTTCTGCAAGGTGAATTACAATGGGTGACGTACTAAACGATTTTTACGACCCAGGGTCATCTGTTGAAAGTTCGTGAATAAATGTACGAGTGTATATGTCATTTCTGATCCGTACTATTCTAAAATAACTAATATCTCCAAACAAATGAGAGACTTCACATTGAATAATTTACATTTATGAAAACGTGGAAATCTATGCGTAAGTGCCTCAAAACATTGTGGAGTCTGATATGTACTGTAGTGAAGGGTGTTCTAACTGCAGGCACGTTGGTATTTTGTGTGTGACCCACGAACAAAAATAAGTTCTATAATTACAGCATAAATTAGCATGTATGGCCCGCTAGTCTTACAATTGTGGGTACATATGGCCAACGGCAACGGGTTGAAGATAGTCCTGGTCTAACCACAGACGCTCGATACAACGCAAGTTAGGAGTATCCGTCCATGTGTTATATTGTTACAGGTTAAACCTTGATTCATAGACGGATACTCCTTATTTGCTTTGCATTAAGCCCCTGTGGTCTAACACTAAGACCACCCTGCTGTTGTAATGGCGTTTTTGTTTTCTTAAGGTACCATACATCACTTACAGCTTTAAAAAAGCACATGGTTTTACAAAACATGCGTCGCTTACTTACACCTAAAAAAAAGACGGCACTGAAAGAATTACAAGCTTCTTTTATTCCAAACGTACATTTAGTAAGTTGTTTTTGCCGAACAAAAACTAGTGTCGTAAAGCAATCTAACTTCCTCTGGGGAACACTTATTATTTTCATTGAGAGAAGAAAAGAAAAAGCTGGTAATTTAGAGCGCCGTCTGTTGTCAGAATGGGATACTACAAGACATTATGTCTTATAGTATCCCATTCTGACAATTTGCAACAGATGGCGATACGAGTTGGACAAGAAAGATGATACTGACAAAATTAGGCAAGGCCAAACCTAAATCAAATCCGGAGATGGAATGATGTAATTTGTGATATGGCAAGTTTATATAAATAAAATATAAAACTCCTAATAACTGACATAGCATTTGCCATTCGAAAAAATTACGGAATGAAGTCAGCGTTTGACAAAAAGCAAGATACAATGATGTAGAAAGAAAGTAGATCTAAGCACTTGCAGCTAGCCCTTTACAGTTTGCATCAATGAAGAATACAATATACATGGATGAAATTAGGAATGTAGCACTTGCAAACAGCCACTTACAATAATGCAGAAGGAAAGTAACACTTTAACATTGCCACATACTGCTTGCATCAATGAAGAATACAATATACATGGATAAAATTATGAAAGTAGCACTTGTAAGCAGCAATTTACAATACTGCATCAAGAAAAATAGAAAATACATGCATAGAATTATGGCGGTATTCCCCCTCCATATTTTAATGCGTATCTTGTTCAAAGTTAAGCATCTATCTTCCTAACATTAATCAGTTTAGAACAAATGCATAACTCGAATTATATGCATGTGAATATACTATGTTGACATATGGAATTATTCAATTCAATGCAAAATACCAAGATAAAAGATTATACAGCAATGATGCATCTTGTACAACTGAATTACATCAAATCAAGTGAGGGGCTTTCTATCAGAAGATTATATAATGTATCGATTAAATTCTTCGTCTGCTAAGTGAAATTTCTCAGAGTATAGCCATATTTACTGTTATATAAAGTTCGATCATAGGAATGCCAGACGTAATAGTGGAGGAATTGTAATTAATAACAAAGAAAATAGCAGTATGCTAATATATTGAAAAGTACTTGTTTATGGATTTGTAAATTAGATAAAACTGCTTGAAAGTTTCAAAATTATATCCGTATTTGTTTTCGCTATTTGCTATCAAAAGGATAAGCTTTAAAACAATTGATAAGTTTGCTGAAATACAAAATGGTGTACATAAATGCCCATCTTAACTAATTTATATTGAAATCGCTGCCTGGTTAAATGCAGAACGCCTTCAAAAACTGATTGTATTGTAAATACTCACACTGTTTCTAAAGAAAACCATATTGACTTTGACACTGATAATGATTATGCAATATTTTCACTGGACAAATGTTCAAATTTATTTGGTACTTGTTTGATTGATTTGTAGAAAGCGACCGGATTGGGATACGTAGTTGTATTGACGATATTGAAACTCATTCTTATCATTCTACCTTGGCATGTACTCTGAAATTTGAAGATTGTAATTCTCGCAACGTGAACGCTGATTACAGTTAAAAAAAATTAGGAATAAATGTGATGAGCTGATGAATCAATTCAAGTTTTAGAAATAGACCAGCTTCCATTTGGCAACTATACAACTGCTATTAGTGGTCATGATTCGGGTAGGGGAGATAATATTATGAGCGTTTATGGATTTTTAAAAATGACCCTGCAAAACAATATTTTGAGAACTCTTATAGAGACAAGGCGGTAGTGTTTATTTTTATACTGTGAATCGGTCCAAATAAAGTACATGTTATCCAATATGTTAATACTTTGCACAGTTACGGCGAAGCCTTTCCAAATGTGACAATGATTAATGAACATTATATATTGGGTTAAACAAAGAGCATTAAAGAACTAGACAAAGCAAACAACAGAGGATAAACTTAGCAAACAATACGAAATCTGAAAGAGCATGAACAACAGCAATAATTATCTTTTTAAATGAGTATTTCAGAAATGGAATGGAGATGCATAGACCATATATGTCTAAAATATTTAATGCTGTGTGTGTGTGTGTGTGTGTGTGTGTGTGTGTGTGTGTGTGTGTGTGTAATTGTGATCTGTAACGTAGCTATAGCATTGTTTCATTTTCAGTCATATTGCTACGATGTATGTAGTAGTGACTATTTTAATAGTGGTGTCTAGCACTTGGGCATCATCTCGCAAAAATATATCATGATTCCCCCCCCCCCCCCCAGTCAGATTACCCTGACACCAATGCGACCATTCCAAACACTAACCTCCTTAATGCTCAGCGCAAAAGGAAGCAGCTGTTAGTTCCATTTTATAAGTCTTTAGTATGACTCGGCCCATTTAGGAACCGCGACCTTCTGCATCCGTTGCGAACATTCCAACCACTAGATCACCGGAGCGGTTCTATTTAATGCAATATTCGATCTCGGTGATTTTGCCACAGAATGATGGAAGGCGCCATTGTACCTATATTTTGAAGTTTATATTAAGTTTTGTGATGCTTGTTATACACACATCATATAAGCAGTGCTCTACTAAGTCACTTTTCATAAGTATTTACCAGTATTTTAAATGTAATAATATTTAACTGAGTCGTAGAAGTGGAAAATTAGCAACTATCGGATACACAAAATGGTTTCAAGAAAGGAGGATAAACCAATGATTAATTGTTTTTTTTTATTAATACAAATTTGAGTCAAGATAACATATAACAACAGCTGTGTTGAGTTTTTTTTAAATAGTTCTGGAAACGTCATTGCAATCTTCGGAATAAATCTTTATAGAGATAGATGTGTTGCATTTGTGTTTGCTTTTGTTTCATGACGATTTTATTTTTCTTGGTCTGAAAAAAGTGAGAATATGCTATAGCTACAGGATACGTTGTATGATTACTATAACAAAATGAAACCAAAATATTTATTATGGTCATTATTAAAGGTAGTCAGTTGAGGTAAAACAAAATAAATAATGCAGACGTAAAACAATGATTTGTTGATCTTGTTTTTCTTGAGTAATGTACAATTCTCTAACGCTTAGAAAACCTTGGCATCTTTATCCAAACTAATTGGCTCCATTTATAACTAGAGAAAGCGTTTTCCTTCATGTGGCTGGCCCCATTAATCGATAGAAGAAACGCCATTTTGATGAAGTTGGTGTTTGATTTGTTCTAATGTGATTCCATGATGAATCGGCGTGTTAACAGTTTTACTATCTAGCCATGTTTATTTCATCCTCGGTTGTTTTGTTGCTTTTTATCTTCGTTTATCTTTAGTCGCCGGCATGCATGTATAGAGTCGTAACAATTACACAAATGTATGAAAAGACTTATCAATGATAGTCCTGAAATCTTTCATGCACAGATCATCGTGGGCGTAACATCATCGGTGGTCAAAATACTGAGGTGAATGGACATCAAAGATGCTTTGAACAACTCGTAAAAATGCACCGATATGATATAATGATGACCTGAAACACGGTCCAGTATGGTCACCTAAAGTCTGCACCCGTCAGGATCGACTAAATACTGCGCTGATGATAGATCAACAATATTCGTTTGGGCTCGACAGATGATTGACTGTTTCTGAAAAACTGGTGCTACACTGGGTGGACTTCCCATTCTATGTTGTATGTCATGGACAATTCAAATTTTGCATGTTTCTATTAAGTTTGAGAATCTAATGTGTGTGATGAAATTGGTAATTCAATAATCGTAAATATCATAAATGATCTTTATTCCGGTACGATTAGTCAAAATATGATCAAGCACAATTGCTCTTGCGTTGATAATTGAACACCTCAAACAGCAATTAATACCAGTCTTACAGTATCAAGACGGTTAGAGAAGTCTCAATTATTTGTGATGTTTGCGGCATATTCATCAACATGGTCAATCACAACATTAAGTGACGCTATGCTATAGAGATCAACCCCATACCCTTGGCGTTGTTAAAAACAAATTGACTCGCTGATGTCCATGGAATAAATGACGCCTTGTAATCTAATTTAAGCATTTTTGCACGCATTTTCCGTCATCTTCTGTAATGATGCTGATAAACTCATCACTGGAATTATTAATGATGGTCTCGCAAACGAATAACATGGATTCTAACGCTCTGATCTCTGAAGATGATTTCTACACCATGTCGAAATATCGATGAGACTGAGTTTTCGGATCGTTTGACGTAGATTGGTGTGGTGTCTCAAATCCGACGTACTAGATATTTTGAGCCTGAACCTGTGATAGCAAGCAGTCATTGGACGCATTCTGAAAGTCACTGTCAAAGTTGATAAACCTCGCGCACAATGCAGCCACATATGGGTTCACAGAGTCATAAGGTGCCGGCTGCATCCCCTTATTTAGTGCCATCGGGTCAAGCTCCACATGTAACATTTTGTTGGTAGTATTTATTTGATAGTGCAGTGTAAGTTTGAAATCTCGACACATATGTAAATCGTTGCAGCGATTTCAGCTTCTGATATGACGATATCTGATTTATCGCTTTGTTGTTTATACGCCACTGCAAATCCACGAGATGTTCGCCATTAATAAGCTTCGCATAGTTTTTCACAGCCACAATTTTCTTGGACCCGAGTACATGTATTTAATAAATAACAAAAGGATTTATACAATTCGATGATAATGGAAGGCGTTGCGGTCCACAGACATAATGCTGACTAGTTCATTTGCAGATTTTATCAAGAGCGGTCACTCAGATCCTCCGTCATTAAATCCAAGTTATGTCTGACTTTATATCGTTAATGCGAGAACCAAATGCGCGGATGAGATTCTAGTTTGTATTGCATATGATTGTTGTTCATCGAGAGTCAGATGTGACTGGAAAATCAATTATGCAGATTTGTTTGAACGTATACCAAAGTGGATCAAGATCGATATTATAAATATCGAGTCGACATCAGCTATTGGGTGATTACTCAAACCATCATCGGTGTATATTTTGGCATCTCATGCCACGACCAAAGTTCGATCGCCGTTTTTGACATCGACATGCAAAGAGCTAAGGCCATTTTTGTGCACAAACAGTGAATATTCACATTATCCATTGCCGAATTGATAGATAAAATCATTAATCTAATCGGTGTCAACGATCGACATAAATTCCTCTCTTGCGGATTTACGATGAAAATGGTAAAGATCATCCGATAAAGTATTGTTGCCAGTTTCAGTAATTACTGTTATGACGCTTCGAAGCTTCTTTAGTGTATTGTGTATTTGTGCACACACGCCCATATCGCATATTGATGCTACAATAACCATGCAGAGGCTGATGTTTTACAACCTCAATACGTCGAGCAAAACTTGCAGCATTTTCCGGAATGAAAGAATAGCAGAATGCATGTTTTCTTCCCGACAGTCTTTTTCACATCATTTGCCGACCCGTACAATCGGAGTGCACAAGTGGTATTGGTGTACTCCTCAATGCAAAATATGTCGGCGTTATTGTGCTGCGCAAACAAAAATGGCTTGCGTTATTCTGCATGAATTTGCGTACGAACTACGTTCTGATATTGTCACAAATTTATTCTGATCGATGCGTCTATTACGATTATAAGATTATCGTTCATGCGGAATTAAATACAGTCGATCATTCAGTTTTGTTCTTGTAAGTCATCTATTTCCCGTACACATGTTCCGAATACAATTATCTGGGATACAAGTATCGCAACCATGTTTATCGCGAACAAATCATGTTTATTTGGGTCGACAATCTATGTAATGTTCACCAATCCATAATTGTGTTAGCGACTCATGTTCGTATGCTTGTTTCTTTCTTTCTCTGAGCCATGTTTGTCTGTTTCGCTGATCAGTCTTGTTTCACAACACATTCAATATTTTTGTCAATGATTAATGTTGATAGTTTCACCGATCAATGTTGATTTGTTTCAGCTATTAATGCCGATTTGCTTCAGCGATCCATATTAATTTGTTTTACCGATCAATGTTGTTTCACAAGACAATCGATATTTGACCGATAAGACAATCGATGTCGGTTTTAGCAGCAATGCGGGTTGGGAGATCAATCGATGTTGTTTGCACAAGACATATCGATGTTTGGTTTATTTCATCGATTAGCATCTGCTTGTCCGATCAATGTCTGTTTCGCCGCTCAAAGTGTGTTTGACCAATTGTTTGTTTGATCAATCAATGTTTAATTGTTTGTTTGGCCAATCACTGTTTGTTATATCAATAAATATTTGTTTGTTTGGTCTATCAGAGTTTGTTTGTTTATTCCATCATTGTTGGTTTGACTTGACAGTCTAAGATGGTTCACAAGGTCATCTATGATTTGATCCCCGAGATTTATGTTTCACTATTTGTCTGTATGGGTCATTTATGTCACAAATGTTCAATCTGTCAGATTAACATTATGGTCTCATCAAAACGCGGAGTATACATTAAAACCATGCCGCAGTAATTCGGATTCTTTTCGGCATATTTATTCGAATAAATGTTGGCGTTCTCTGTCTCAACTAAAAACATCTAAAGTAATCCCAAACAAATTAATCGCATTGTGGGTTATTTTGTACAATGTCACTATACTAATGTGATAACTGTCGCTTTGCCGATAATGCAAGTGGTGTCGTCCCACTGATCAAATATCTCATTTTCCATAAAAATGATCCCGATTTTAACGCGGCGAAAAGGTTGTGGTGGACATTTATCGGTCTGGATAATTTTCGCCAAACATTAATCCCAAATATTTTGGACAATGTCACTATTATTAGAGCGTTTATAATATAGCTAAATTCGTTGTTGCGCAGATATAATGCGATAACTGTCGCTTTGCCGATAATGTAAGTGGTGTCGTCCCACTGATCGAGCATCTCATTTTCCATAAAAATGATCCTGATTGTAACGCGGCTAAAAGGTCTCGATAATTTTCGCCAAACGTTAATCCCAAATATTTGGCATTTAAATACCTCATGCTTAATAACAGTGGCATACAGCATTGCAAGTGCATTGGCGGATTTTACCGTGGAAAAACGGTTCTGATGGCCATCTTCAAATTATGTTCCATACTTTAGTGTAATTTCCATTCAACGATGTTATATGGGAATTTTATCACAATTTGTGAAGGTAGATTTTTTTTTAGTTTCTGAAACAATATGGTTGTACATAAATTGAAGACTTTTGGTCAATGCACTTGCAAATATGCCATCAGACACTTATCGGTGGTAGTATCACATTCTCATTAGGAGCAATGGAGAGTCACAAATGCTGTTAAAACTACCCCAGACTTTATCCCGTACATATGATTTGGTCGGTTAAGTTATTACGATCAAATAATATTTTAGGAAGTGCCTATATATTTTAAATATTTTTATCCTAAAGGTGCAGATAAAGAGTTATTTAGGCACAAAATTCATTGGAAGAACATCTCCAGAAAAACGAAAATTTCAAAGACAGGCTATTATCTGAACGAAATATTGGAAAAACAACGTTTTTACATGCATTTAAAGCAATTAAATAAATTTACAACAAAACTAAGTCTTTTGAATACATAATTTATTGAAATTAATGATATACGTGTATACATATTAAAGAAAATTAATTCAAAACTAACACAAAACGTTATCTTACGTTGCAATAACATATGTAATGATCGTACACTGTCTTTCAAATTGTATGAAAAACAAGTTGTATTAAAAACTTCAAAACAAAAACCCCTTTCAGGTGTTGAGATAAATCTGTAGATATCCAAAGTAAAATATTTGCAGTGCAATGAATTCTGCGCATGCTGCGAAAAAAAAACAATTGTTACACAAACTGCTTCCAGTCGTTATTGGTCTCTATATGTCAACATCAGAAGATATTTTTGTTTTGAATTTGTCTTAGGTTTCCCATATTCCAACAAAATGTATTGTTTGAAAATTGTAGTATATTTACTATATTTAGATGATAAATTAGTTAAGACCTTTCCTGCATTTGTAATGTGGTACGAAATGTACGATTTGGTAGAATCTAAAGGGCACGAATGACAAGGTCTTATAAGGTGTGATAGTGACTGTGAAACATCTGTCATCAATTAATACACGTCGAGTCATTTTCATTGCCAGACATACACAGTTCAAACGAGTATGAATTATAAAAGACGAAACGACTTTTATCATAGTCAAAATAAAAGACGAAACGACTTTTTATCATAGTCAATAATAGTATTTAAAACTTTCCTTACAAACATTAGGGACTATAGTGTAAAAGATTTTCAAGTTTTAAATCCTAAAATGACTAATCATTTACTAAAATGGTTGATTCTTATAGCAGTACTATTATATTAACGACATGATACATCAACATTGTCTGGCAGGCAGTCAGTCGGATAGTCCTTGCACACAGCACTAAAGCTTGATGAATTCAACTTTTTAATAAAGTAGTTGGAAGCTAATTTAATTTGTGAAACATCTCTGCAGTCCTTTATACCAATGTCCACTGGGTTACCGAAGGTCAATCCGCTCTCTGAAAAATACCAAAATAAAAAACATATTAGTTACTTTGTATCAGTATTTACCTTTACAAGTTTAGTGATTCTCAAAACATACACATATTAATTAAGAAACGTAAGTAATTATTTCCAACTTGGAACTGATTAAGTAGTCTTACTTACGTAATGGACATCTTCATGACGTAATATTAAAAGCAGGTTGAGCAATTAGTTAGCTATCCCCTTCAGCATTATTTACTTATCTTGATGTATTATTGGCCTTGTATAATTGCAGGGTCAGTCTTAATTAGGTTTTGTTTCTAGTCAGTACAATTTATTTTCTGCAAAACTTGACCATCAAAGGTAACTTAAACAGAAGATCGATTTATTTCAATTACGCAATCAATTTTTCTAATGAAACGTTAGGCAACCTCACAAGTGTAATGTCTATTTTACTGATCAGAGAATGTATTCTAATCAAGCGTTTTCTTTACAAAAAGTCTTAAGTTAGATCCAGGACTAGATAGATGGCATTGGCGTGAACTCTATACTGTCATCAGTTCTTACCATTTTCGATACATTCGTTTGGACCAAATTTTGGTAACCAGTTTCCGGACGCCCCACATGTGTACCACTCGAAGGAATTAAACTCTAGTGGTAGGGAGAATCCAGACAAACAGGAAAACAGACACACATGATCATAGTCTTTTTTCCATCCATTGCATATCAAAATGCCATTGAAAGGAGCAACGAGGTCTTTGCATGGATTTGCTGAAACAATATATTTGCAGCAATTAAGAAGTTTTCAAAGACGTGACAGTGCGGATCTGGTGATGATTAATTGATTGTAATAAAAAGTAATTATAATGTTTAAGATCATAGCCTTTGCATAATTAAAAAGAGTATTTGCATCGAAACATACCAAATACAGACAAGATTAGACACACATTGAAGTCATATTTCACATAAAGTAGAAAACCCTTTAACAGATTTGATATCTTTAAAACACAATCATTATTCTACAAATAAGGCAGATATTTCAACTGTTACTGAAAGACCTCATCCTTAGAATTGTAAAAGTAGTCGTGTTTTCTCAATAAATGTGGATAATCTAGTTAATTTTGATATATAGTATCTTCCTTTGAATTCATATTGTTTTCTATACTAACATAATAGCGAGAATATCACAAAAAGCTTACGTCTTATACTAATGTTGAAAACACAATTTGAGACCAGTCCATTACTGGGTTTTGTGGCGATATACTGAACAGTGAAGTCTCCCCACGGGAACTCATAACTGTTGTTGTCGTAGTTGGACTGTATAATTAGGGAAGTTCCCATGGGGTCTGCGAACGTGGGAGCTTGCCATGTGATGTCTCTGGTCAGGTTCGACACAAACTCAAATATGTTACCAGAACATCCTTTCACAACGGGCGGCTGAATGTCTGGAATAGTAAAATAAAAACAATGCCCAATGTGAGTAGACTAGGTATTATGTCAGATTATAATATGCACAGCAATGATTGCTAAATCAACGCAACAATATTTCATTAAAACTGACGAAAGTAAGAGTTTCCGGATTTTCTTCTATACAGCCTATGTTTGTTTTAATAATTAATGCCTATTTCAGTTCATGAGCAGACTTGGTGCGTGCATACATATCGACAACAAAGACTCTACAAAGGTCAGATTACGATAAAGAGAGACGTGAAATAATTTCATGTTTAAGCTCGAATATGATTAGTATCGTTTATATGAACACCCTCGTTCATCTTATGTTTAACTTAGATTTTAGTTAACATGGCATACGAAGTTATAGAGAGGCCATGGCTGGAATGGGAAATATATATATTGAATATATCATTTCCTTAAGCTGCATCATATCAGTAATGAGCATTGAAATGTACAATATTTTGACGTGGTGTTTTATCGATGGTTACTTCATTGTTTTGCTTTACTTACCTACTTCACAATTCTTCCCCGTCCATCCAGTAGTACAAATACATGTATAGAATCCTAGATTGTCAATACATCTGGCTCCATTGCGACAGGGTTCTTTTTCACAATGCTTCGCAACTGCCATAAAAACAATAATAAGAAGGATAGTAACATAAATATTACTTATCAACAGTCATTGCCACCATCATCATCGTTCGTATCTTCATCATAGCAATCATCATGTTAATGGTGTAAATTCAGACATGCGATTGTAAGATAGTTTTAAAAGCGATAGCAACAATTACTGGAATAATATATTGATATGCAGCTGATATATATACATTTAATAAGTCCATGATTGGATAATTCTCGTAGCATCCTTACTATGTTATTCAGGTCAAATCTACAAATATATATCTGAAATAGATAGGTGTATCTGAATTGTGTAACATACACACGCACGTAGGAGCCGCTCCTGTCCACGTCCCCGTAAGTGTACATTGCCTACTTGAAGAGCCTGTCAGCTTGTACTTGTCATTACACACGTAACTGACCACCTTGTTATACGTATAATCAGTTCCCTTCACTTGTCCGTTCAAGATGTTACCTGGGTATCCACACGTCACAACTGAAAATCAGAGGAATCCCCATTTTATCCAGTTACAAAATATTGTTTTAAACACCTAGATAAGCACTTTCTTAAATAAAATACGACAACATATTGGTTGTGTAACTGAAACTGCTTAAACATGTTCTTTTCTTAGTGGTACATTCGAGACAGGTACTCCATATTTTGTTATTTGCTCGTCGTGCTATCCGAAGAAGCAAATGTTAGCTGAACATTGTACATCTCACCATTTTAACCTAGACTTCCCTCAGATTGTCAAGGATGGTGAACCTTGCTTAACTAAATGTGGTTATCTTTCCGACAATGAACGACTGATTGGTAATTGAAGATTTAGCTGCTATTCAGTTGCTGTTGACACAGTTGAAATAACTGCGATAACTTTGTGACTTCATAATTTCAAAAGAATATTTTGCACCAATTTGATATGGAAAATGCTTTATTTGAACCAAAACACTCTACCATGCAGTATATATACTTACTAGTATAACAACATCTTCCATAATACCCGACAACACATTTGCAGGATCCTGAAATTCTTCCTCTTTCCATGAAAGATCCTCCATTGAAGCAATTAGTATTGCATCTTTGGTAATCCGAGCCATCATCGGCAACAGTAGCAGCACAGTCAGTAAATTCAGTACATCCTGGTTTATCGTAAAGCCGCACCTTGCGAGACCGTTTAGCATAGCCTCCACCACATGTTTCTGTGCAGGAAGACCACGACTCCCACTCTACCCACTCACATCCGCAAAAATCCCACTTGTCGGATCTTTGTCCTTGAACAATGGTCAGGAAAAGAAGCAAAAGTTGCCCCAGTGGATACCTCGACATACTGTTCCCACTTACTCCTTCTCCTGAATGAAACTATAAATAGTGCGCAGATTTCTGGTGTCGTTGCTAAATATGTGCTATGTCTCAAATTTAAAACAATGGTCAAAGCTTATAGGGCATTATTTCAATGTTTTATGCTTATTTCACTTCGTTCATTTAAGTGTGAATGTGCTTCTTTAGTGAGCCTGCTAATACGATAAATAGTCTGATAAACGAACGATATAGAATTAAATAATCGGAAATAATTTGATCTGGTCTAAACGTCCATTTTATATAATTGACTACACTAAACTTGGCATTAATGTGTAATATTATAAAAACAAATTATTACACATGTTTGTACTATATATTTCATTAGAAGAGATTTTAAAACTTTTGTAATATTTCTTACTACGTATGTAATACGGATATGCAGTTCAGTGATTGTCAAAGGTTTTTTAAAAGTGAGCATTAATGACTTTGGAGTTTTATGTAATCTTTAAGTGCGTGTTTGAGAGAAAAAAAAACAAACAAACAAACGTTGTCTATACCTCGCTTATCTAAGAAAGCATCAGTTATAGTTAGAACATATAATCAGATTGTTATAGACATTGCAAAAGAAAAACAAAGCATCAGATTTATAAGGTCAAATCTAGTCGGACACAAAACCGAATGTATAATGCTATTGCACTACTCACCTTTAAGATAATTATGACAAATCTCATGGACAATGGTTCTTTTTTCTTGCTGGAGGGTAGGCACACAATAGTTTTAGTTTGGTCTTCCTAGCTGAAACATATGCCCTATGGATTTGAACGTCACACGAACAAACATGTATTAAGGAAGTTTGAATCCGCAAACTAAGATTGCTTACCTTTATACCTGTTGAGACTATCAGGTTTAACCTTATATTCCCTATTTATCAAACTTTCGATTCGCGTATGTACTTTATACCAGTGTTTACCAAAATAACGTTTGCAAGTAATATTAATTTACAATTTTATCGCCGTTTGCAACATTATAAAGTTTAATCATTTCGGAGTGTCAGTCTATTTATTGATGTAGTAACACAAAGGATCAACATTATACGGTTTACAGTAAAAAAAATACTTTCAATTACTTGGAAAAAGTATTTATTGATATGTCAAAGTGTTTCGATACAAGATAATGAAGAACATAAATTAGCCTGTTAGATTATATTCCTTTCATTATACATACATTTCTTTAATATAGTCAGGTGTCCTCATATAAAATATCTAAACCAGGGATAAACGCTTTCCTCTAATATCGGTACATACATGTACATTTTACAGCATAATACATTTACAATCGTGTATATAACGGAAGTTCTTTCAAAAAAATAATCCATGAAACGGAAGTTGTTTCGGAAGTTTGTTTTCAAATCTTGTAGAAACGTATGGAGAAATACACTTGTGAAATATAAGTGACGATTTCAACCTTGACAATTATTTTGTATATAAATAGTAACTCTTCTCTAAAACAAATAATGTAATGAAATTTGCAATCATGCATATATTTCATCTCCGCAACTGCAATGTCATTTCCAATACGTATAATGCACGATATCGTCCATGCTTCTTTAATGATTTTAATAAAAGTACAAGAAAAAGAATTGTTTGGATTAATTGATTTTTAACGGCGCACCAGCACTTTTAGGCTATTTAGTGTCATACAATCGTTGTATTTCTATACATTTAAAAATAATAACAGGTTTAATATCAACCAGCGATGTCAAAAAACCAATAGCATAACATAAAATGTTAAGATCTTAGTAAAATTATAGTATGAAGCTTCCCAACCAACGGGAGATGTAAATGGTGCTATGTTGTACAGATAAAAAGATGTTGAAAATAAGGGGCGCTATTTACATAATATACAAATGATCTAGGTGATGGCATGCAAGTTATAGTTTAAAATAAAATTTACTTGCTTCAAGAAATCTACATTTAAACTCTGAATGTCAGAAGATATTCGCTATTCACCTAAATATCAATAAAATATAAATGCCAAAAGGTTGTGATATTCAAGACTCAAGGTTGCGATATTCAAGACTCAAGGTTGCGATATTCAAGACTCAAGGTTGCGATATTCGATACTTATGAGAGGTTGCTTTAAGTCTGAAAAAAAGAAAGTTTGCTGTTCACCTTATAGAATGGACTAGAGCGAGTGTCACGTGTGTCAGATATGGGTTGGAATCCTCGTGTATTCGAGGTCATTGCACAACGGTGAATGCGGATACTTTATTAGTATCAACCATGTCCTCATTTCCCTATCTTTATCTCTGCGTTTCCTTTAGTTTAACCGAAATTTCATGCCTGAAGTGGAAGGGATGAAACTATATGTAAGAAAGATAAACAGAATCACACGAGAAACCAATGAACTGCCCAAAACTGAAGCACATATACATATATCTGTAATGAGAAACCATTACCATAGATACAGAGAACAATAAGAGTACAGCATCATGGACATATAGAAGCATAATAGGACCGTAATGCAGAATTCAACACATTTTAAATAAAATCAAGAAGCATTTCTCCGTAATGTTTTGTGTAATATCCACACACAACCATTTGTAACGGTCCGGAATCAAACGGTTCCCGAAGGTTTCATTCTAAGTATGATTTTCATCTGGGGAAGAAACAGCGTATATAATGAAATAAAAAAAAATAGGTAAAGATAAGCAAAGGTAATACCAGGTTTTAATGTCCGGTCAGAATAGAAAAGTTACCTAACAGACAATTCAGTTTTGTATTAAAACAAAATAATAGGATAACCTACATGCACAGTTCTTGTTGGTTAATAAAGCATATGTATAAAATTAACTAGTTTCCTATGCAGAAAATCAGCTTTTGGAATTTTTCAATGAGAGATAACGTATTGCTCTCTCGGCCTTAAATTTGGCCACTACAAATATACAGGAATGTGTTAACAAAATGTAGCCTATATCATGCATGTGTAATATCAGTCTTATTTTAAGTGAAATGTTTAGCCTTTACAATATTAGCTAAATTCATTGTTAGAAAACGAAATATCTTGATGTTACATAAGTGAATATCATGTAAGAAGAATATCTTTTTAGAGATAAACGTATCACATAAATGAAGAACTTATGTCAAATGCCTGCCGAGGACTCCTCAAAGGATCTATACGCTTTATATTAAAGGATTAATGATTTGTTTCAAAGGCCTGTAAAATTGCAAATAGGACACAATTCATCCCACAAGACACCATGCGTCTCTGGTTAACACTGAAAGCGAAGACTATATCAGACTATACATATATTTACTAATATTAGATTATGCAGGCGCTCACTCACTGACTCTGCATATCAGATTATGCAAGCGCTCACTCTGCATATCAGATTATGCAGGCGCTCACTCTGCATATCAGATTATGCAGGCCCTCACTCACTCACTCTGCATATCAGATTATGCAGGCCCTCACTCACTCACTCTGCATAGCAGATTATGCAGACGCTCACTCACTCTGCATATCAGATTAAGCAGACGCTCACTCTCTGCATTATAAATTATATATGTAGTCAACACACTACTTGTTGTTTCACACGTAGTGAAACACTACTATTGTAAATTATATGTAGTCAACACACTACTGTGTTTCACACGTAGTCAAACACTACTTCACTATAAACAAGTTGACACGGCCTTCTCTCCCTGCCACGGTCGCTTTCTCCGACACATTTGTACCTGTGAGACGGTACTATATTCGTGGGTCATAGTAGTATTGGCACGCCAGACTTCATGGAATTCATAAACCCATCTGGCTGCTCATCACCGGCGAGCTTAATATGGAAAATAAACATACCTTTCCAATAGTCTAATTTAACTGGAATGGGTTTTATCGAAACTACTAAAAAAAATGTACGATAGGAACGAAGTATGACGTAGCAATACAATATAAAATAAATATACGTGATGCAACGACATCAATACATAATATGTTTTTAAAATTAGTCGTGATAGCGACTAAATGAAATATCTCGCTACCACATCAATTATAAAACATATACGATACTCGAAGTGACTACATAATAAAATGAACAACTTTCACGAAACTGATTAATTATAAATAGTAAAAGGAGTTGACTAAAAAACACATGCGACTCACCCAACTCTTTGGCTCTAAATTACACTGGCATGCTTAACGCGACACGACGAAAAATCACATTTACAGAATTATTACGGCGCGCTACACAAGACATCCTGTTTATCTGAAAAGTATGGTAGACTGAATAAGCCATATCGGGCATTTCGTAACACACCAACCCCCTTTAGAAAAGTATACCAACTTTCTAACACAACGAAATCACACGATATGGTCAACAGAATGGTTTAATTTCTACTAAGATAATCTGTGCCTACATTTCTTTTTAACTAGGACCACAGGCGATGCATAAGGTGAGTCTGACTTCTCTATGACTCCTAACTTAAAGGGGACAAAAACCCGGACCTGCATAATTTTATTGTAAATAAAAGGATATTTAGTAATTTATGTATTTAATCTATCCCAACTATTTGTTTATTTGCATCTTATGTATTTGCACTTCAATTTTATAAACGAATACTGTCCTGTTTTGCGAGATCACACGGAAAGACCCTGCAGCGAATTTGTTAGCTCCCTTCCAGATACACAGGATGTGACGTCATTTGAGACGATTAACGTATACAAGTCATATTCAGTTTGTGCAGCGAAGTGTCAAGTAGAAACAAGATGGTTCATTACGCAGCTCTAAATTGTGTGAATCAAATATTCAAGTTAAGTGTCTCTAAATATTCTTAGCAAATTAATTTTTAAGGAAGAAAAACAAAAATAAGGAACATATTGAATACTTTATTCTTCTTCTATAACACTGCTGGGCAGCTCCCGAATTGCACAGAGCACAAATATGAAAGGGTACCTTAAACAATTTAGGAAAATTTTTAAAAGGACTAATAAATTAAAAAAGACTCAAGTATGGAGAAAAACAACTTAAATTTTAAAAAAATGTATGGATCCCCACTTGAGCACGGCCGAACTCATTATGAAATAAATAGAAAATGCGATGAACGACACGGAAACAAAGATAGTACATCGTACTTCTTTCAAAATTAAAAATCAAATAATTTCATATTTAAAACAATTGTGAAAAAATGTTATATATCACATACATATATCACCGACGTTAATATCATACATGGAGTACATGTGACCTCTAGCCAAGGTCGACAAAATAAACTAGGGAAAGAATTTTGAGATTAGATGAATAAAACCTACTCTGATGATCAACTTTATAGAAACACTAAGGATATAATACCCATCACAGTTTATCTACACGAACAGAAATATTGGAAAAGTGTGAAAAAAATATATTTAAAAAACACCAAACTACATATCGGAAGTAACATACCAACGCATGAAAATTGTGTTCCTTCGTTTTCGAAAATGGGAGCGGGAATCTGTCTGGTGACTGCCACCCCACCCCTTCACCCACCCCCAAAAAGATGTGTAAATAACAGAAGTTCCTGAGAGAAGATTATGTTCTTTTTCACACATTTTTAAAGGAATCTAAAAGGCGAGCTGTATGAGCAATCAAGTTAAAGAGAGATGGCTTTATGCTAACTCAACACACCACTTTGTTCCAGAAACATTTCGAGCTTGAATGTTTCTCTAAAGACCCAAGAGCAGCACCTATGTCAGAATTTGACAAGACCTGTTTATTTTTATCCCACGAATTTGTCCTGTAAGGATGGATGCTTATATAATATTCTACTTCGGGAATGTTGTTGTTGTTGTTGTTGTTGTTGTTGTAGGGTTAAACGCCATTTTCAGCACACGATAGGCTATACATGGCGGCCAGTATATATTGGCAGAGGAAGAACCCGGGAAACCCCCCCAAAAGAACCACCGACCCACGAGAAGCTACTGGCAATTGATTTTACATCCTGTATTATGTAGAAAGATATTACACGATAACACATGACCAATTAGTCAGTGAATAATGACTTTGTTTACCAATTCAAGTTTCGTACATCCGCTTGTGCAGTTGGTGATTTATTTATATAAGTGAATGCAACACTGAAATTTATAAATCCAGCCGTCCAAATGAAGATGGTTTCACCATCTAAAGCATAGAGAAGTGTTCTGATTTTAAGTCATGGATGCGGTGTAGTAATCTACAAATGAATGATGATAAGCTGAATCCATTCGCCCAAAATTAACATAATCAATTATTATCAGCGACTTTTCCATTTAATTTAAACAAACACTAAGAAATCTACTTTATTTTTACTCTCTCTCTCTCTTTCTCTCTCTCTCTCTCTCTTTCTCTCTCTCTCTCTCTCTCTCTCTCTCTCTCTCTCTCTCTCTCTCTCTCTCTCTCTCTCTGTGCCTAACGAATTAATCTTTTAGGAAGAAAAGAAAAACTTGGAACATATAGAATACTTTCTTCTTCTATTACTCCGCTGGGTAGCTCCCGCACTGCACAAATAATCCATATTAAAGGGTACCTTAAACAATTTTGGAAAATCTTTAAAAGTTCAAACAAACAAACAAACAAATAAATAAATAAGAGTCTGGAGAAGCACAATACTTTTTTTTAAATGTATGGACCTCCACTCGAGCACAGTCGAATTCACTATGAAATAAATAGACAATGCGAAGAACGACACGGTAAAAAATACAAGTTATAAAACAATCAGTTTCTTTCCCTCCTTCCCCTCTAAACAAAAACAGTACACCGTACTTCGTTCAAAACTAAAAATGAAAAAAATGTACATACTTTTTTTTTAAATATATATTAAATGCCTATAGCACCAACATAAATAGCGTACAGGTTATCTCTTGCAAATGAACTGGGGAATGAATTTTGAGATTATATGAATAAAACCTACTCGGATGATCAACCCAGGAACACTAAAGATACAATACCCCTCAAAGTTTAACTACATAAACGGAAATTTTAGAAAGGTGAGAAAAAATATATTAAGAAACATCAAACTACATATCGGAAGTAACATACCAACGCATGAAAATTTTGTTCCTTCGTTTTCGAAAATGGGAGCGGGGATCTGTCTGGTGACCGCCACCCCACCCCTCCACCCACCCACCCAAAAATATTTGCAAATAACAGACGTTCCAGAGAGAAGATTATGTTCTTTTTCACACATTTTTAAAGGAATCTAAAAGGCGAGCTGTATGAGCAATCAAATTAAAGAGAGATGGCTTTATGCTAACTCAACACACCACTTTATGCCAGAAACATTTCGAGCTTAAATGTTTCTCTAAAGACCCAAGAGTAGCACCATTGTCAGAATTTGACGAGTCCTGCTTATCTATATCCCACGAATTTATCCTGTAAGGTTGGATGTTAATATATTATTATACTTCGGGAATGTTATTGTTGTAGGGTTAAACGCCATTTTCAGCACACGATAGGCTATACATGGCGGCCAGTATATATTGGTAGAGGAAGAACCCGGGAAATCCCCCAAAAAGAACCACCGACCCACGAGAAGCTACTGGCAATTGGTTTTACATCCTGTATTATGTAAAAAGATATGACACGATAACACATGACAAATTAGTCAGTGAATATTGACTTCGTTTACCAATTCAAACTTTAACTTCAAGTGAATTATAATTTCGTACATCCGCTTGTGAAGTTGGTGATTTGCCACGCCTATATTCATGTTACCTCTACGTTGACCTCTCCCGAAGATTAAGAATTTTAGGCATGCGCAAACACGTGTTTACAAAAATAATGATGTTCGCAACTATATCGAATGCGAAGACTTACATTATGAAAGGAAGGGGGTAAAAACCTCTCTGATCAAATTATGGCAGCACACGCATATGTATTGGTGACCAGCATGAACGATGGAATAAAAAGAAGTCCACTTTGGGCCTGAAAACTAATCCAGAGGTCGCAAAATTCTTGAAGGATAGGTGAGTGTCAATTACGCAATGAACAGTCAAGTTTTTATACCGCTATTTTATTTCTGTATTGTTAATTCTTTATCAAAACTCATAAAATATTTTATATAAACTGGCATTATTCCATTTAGTTTGAAATAGAATGTCATAGCCCTGTAACAATATCGCTAAAAGTTTGAAACCCGCATGTACGCCATGACATATATATACTCCTGTTTTTGAGGCTACCAAATGGAGAATTAATGATCATCTTCATTTTCGCATGCAACCATAAGACTTTATTTAGAGGCAAACAGTCACTACTGTTTTTTTTAAATAAAAATTATATATAATGTAAATGGTGATGATTGTAAATTAAAGTAATGCAATACAGTTAAGTATGTTTTATACAAATTATTATTTGTAAAGTATATATAACTATTGTGTCTAATGAAACATTTATTTTCTCTTGCTATATTAGTTATGAATGGCAGTGCAAGGAAAACATCAGAAACAGAGAGGAATGTCACAGAAGACATGGCAAGAACTTCTAAACCAGGGCCAACAATTCATAGTATACAAATTCCTGCTGTGTCTGATATAACCAATTCAGTATCAGATATGGCATCTGTGTTAGTGTTACTCTATTTTATTACATTTTATGTATATTTACTTGTCTACAAATATGTTGGTAATGCACATCTAAAAGGACTGAGGAATGCATGTATTTCCTGGAAATGTATCATTCTATATTAGTTTAATATTTTGCAGTTGGTAAAGATTGTATATTTTGTTAAAATATGGTTTGTTTTATTTTGAATAATATTTGTTTTGTAAATTGTTTGTTTGGCAAATGGTTTTTTTTTGTTATTGATATGTTCATCATCATGCTGTTTGTATTTTAGTTAAATGGCCTCAAGGAGAATAGTCTTTCACTAAATGAGTCACCCCTTTACATAAAGTATCATTATTAATAATATTATTATTATTATTATTATTATTATTATTATTATTAATATTTCTTGAAGCATTAACATTCCCATCATGATAACCAAGATAAATGATAATGCTTTTTTTATACAAAACTAAGGATTTCTAAGTTCAACATTAGTATTTACACATTTCAAAATTTTATTTTAAGGGATTCAGTCTTGTCTGAAGTTGAAAAACTTAAGGAGAAGAAAAGTGTAATGATGGAAAAGTCTAAACGTTTTATCAACCCATTTGAGAAAATATACTAACAAAAATAATTCTGATACATACATAAAAGTGGGATATTTGTGTTAAGTATACTAAAAAAACAACCATCATGATACATGCATGATATATACATCTAAACTAAAAGTTATTGCATAATATATATATATATATATATATATATATATATATATATATATATATATATATATATATATATATATATATATATATATATGTGTGTGTGTGTGTGTGTGTGTGTGTGTGTGTGTGTGCGTGTGTTTAGTATTGTATTGGTATTTGTGGATGGTATTTGTGTTTGAACCAGAAAGTTGCTCTTGCAAAAGCTTTCTTTTCTGTATATGAACATACAAGTTAAAAATGTGTAATTGCAATACATCTTAAATATAGTATTGATGTATAATTGAAAAAATGAAGATCTACTGGTTATCATAGTAAGAAAATGAATGCATTGTATTATAAATACAAACCAAACTAAGGCCACAGTCATGGTTTGTCCGTTTAGTATACATGGAGAGGACAAGGTGGGTTTACTCAAATGCATATGCTTCTGTATGGGAGTGGGTGGTCTAATGATAATGTATGTGCACATATACCTCAATAGTAATTTGTCTAATATGTAACCTGCTTGACTGGGTTCAGTTGGTGATTGAGTTTTAGCGGACAATAGACAAGCTTTTTAAAGTTACCCAGCTTATTTCTTTGATGCAGCTAGACATTCAACATTGGTGGACTATCTGTTATATTAAATACATAATATTGTTAATCCTTGATCTTATCTTTGTGAAATAAATATAGGTTGTTCTACAAAATGAGGAGGGCAATCGCATGTACGCAGACGGGGTGGTGTAAAATAAAGTATGTGTGTGTACAGGTAAAGAGGGGTCAAGCTTTGCCCGCGTTTTGTGCACATGCATATTGTTGGAATCAGATTTTGTTTCTGAATGTTTTACTTTTTTGCTTGCAATCTAATTCACACCGGTCTGAGCTATACACAGACAGGTGAACATTTGCAAAAGTAGGATAAATTGGGGATTGGAAGTAAAAGGTTTCCAGGAGTAAAATGATGGGTCAGAAGAAGAAAAAACTCCCAAGTTTTACCCTTATGCAGATACCGAATGGCGTTTCTAGCACACCTAGGCATATCTCTAAGCAAAAACATCTTGGAAGCAAATGTATTTCAATGTATTCAAAATTAGCCCACAAATGCGTTACCTAACCCCATTTCAATTGACAAGGAAAGAACATTATAGGGGTGGAATGAGTTGATTTTTCTCTGCCTATATAATGCTGCTGTATATTGGCATTTTCATCAAAACAGATTTATGGAGATTTATAAATTTGAAATAGTTCTCTGCATCTGAATCTATTTATTTAGTCATTTTACTTTGTTTTAGAAGTACAACAGAACTGGAGAATTTTCAAAAATTTGATTTTATTGTATGCCTCCAAAAGACATTCATATAAACCATCAGCTTTCAGAGCTAGGAATCTTTTGGCATCACTTGATAATAACAATCATACTGACAAAGATATGATTGAAAACACAGGTTGAACAAAAAGGTAATAAACTTTATTCTTGTTTGTTAACGTAATAATTCATTTTTGTTAAAATAGTAATGCTTTACCTTAAAGTTGATAAGTCATCTGTTTGAGGTACGATTTAATCTTTCACAGAAGAAATTTTTTAAAATAAATTTCATACACCAATTTTGGTTAGAATTAGTCTAATGTAATTAGAAAATTCTGTAAATAATCTAAACATTTTTATGATATATGGGTAAGATACAGGTTTGCTATATTGCCATTTTCATCTGTAGTAAAATTATTTGTTACATATAATTGTATGCACTTGTCAGTTGAAATGTTTGCATTTCCTTGCTAGATACCAAAGGTCATTCAACAAAAAATTGAGAGATGGTCTGCAAACCCAAAGAATAGCTGATAAACAGTACCTGTATATTCCGGAAATAATTATGAAAATATTGAAAATGAGGTTAGATGACAGAGTTGGCATGAACCAGCCAGTTGTTGTTTTGGACATAAATACTCCTAGGTAAATATCTGATGTACTTGCTCCAATACCACCACCACCTACAGAAGAGATTGTTACAAAAAAGAAATCTCAATTTAATTTAAAATGATTTAGGCCTTTTAGTCAGGTAACACCTATTGATATCAAATTGTTATGGAGAGACTATTCTAGTGGATGTATGGTAACAAATGATCCCTACCAAGAACCCATATAGACTTTGACTAAGTCTTCCTTGAAGTGACTACCATGAGCCAAAGTCCTGCATCTGCTTGATTTCCAAGTAGCAGTTTATCTTCAGACCACTGATTATGTTCTTAAAGCTTTCAAAAACATGCATTTGAACAAAAAAGATGTAACACCTTTTATAACTTTTCATACCCATTCCATTTATATTTGTCTTATGTATGTTTAGATTGAGGTACATGCAGTGTATTTTGGCCATATGATGAATTAAAAAAGCACAGCAGACACAATACATTGTAATTAATTTAATCTTATAGGAGTAACAAGATTAAAATCATGTCATTGCAAGTCGGTATTATTGCATAATAAAGTACCTTTTAAAAATTTTATTTTCTAAACGTTTTGTGTAAAATTGCAGTCAGAATGATTTCAAGCATAATTTGAAGCAAACATAAAGTACATTGGAGCAAATGACTTCAAACCATACTCTTCATTTTGATTTCATTGCTCCCACTAAACATTACTGTACTTATCAATAGACAACTCACTGAAGCATTAAAATTGATATGTAACTGAACTGGACCCTTTTCTCCAACAAAACCAATCAAAGAACATGTGCTGTGCCATGTGAATGCATCTTTATTTAACTACACACTTTTTAGGTTTATTACAAACACCCAACATTAGGACTGCATATTTATGGTTGTTTTATTGCCTTAATACTGATTACAACGATATGCATTGTTTTAAAGAGTTTTTGCTTTAATTAAATTATATATGTTCCTGAATTTATTTGCCCAATTTTTTAAGGATACATTGTATTGAAATGGTTTATCACAGGTGCAGGAATGTCAGCCATTTAAGGTTCAATTACAGTTTTAAGCTGATTTATAAAGAAAATAATGCTGCTAACATCTGTTTTAAAGAAAAAGTAGAAATAAATTAGAAATGATTTTCACTGATTATATTTGTCAACAACAAACTACTATTGTTACGTATATATGATTTAAGTCATTTATTGTTGTTTTAATTGTTTGTTTGTCATATTCAAAGTTGACATTTTAAGTTTAAGATTCATTAATTGGGAAATATTTTTTTTTAAAAAGTGAGATGACCTGTACTCGAAAAATAAACGCCAGATATTGAATTCATTTCTGACATAGCTTCAGAGTTGTAAACATTTAAAATGATTGGTTGATTCCAAGGTCATTGTGGAGCTTTGTTGTAAACATCTTTGTATTTTTATTTCTTGAGAGTAAAGATAACTGATTTTCATCTGGGTCATATGGTGTGCACGAGATTTATTGAACGTAAATTTGTTCTAAATATTCTCGAAGATCATGTGACCCCTTCCTTGCTTACGTAAAAACAGGTATATAAATAATGTTTTGAAGCGAATTATTTAGTAGAAGTTGGGCTGTTAGTATACTAAGTTGCGTTGTTTTGAGTTATTTTAAATTACCTTGTACTGGAAATTATTTCAATTTGTTTGAATCAAGAGGATTTATTTTGTTATTTATCAGGAAAACAATTGTGCTCATTGAATTTCATAAGACCAGAACTGACTTCATCACGTGACATCGTCTTCTATCTTGGATGTTTCACTAAGATTCGAGCTTGGAATTATTAGGACATTTTATTTCCAAGACTTTTGCAATTTCACTAGTGGATTATATTTTGAATCATTTTTGGATAATTTTGGAATTGATTCTTAAATCCGTAAGTTTACTTTTCTTTTTTGGAAAATATTTGTGCTCAATAAATTGTTTATTAAGTTTTTACAAGCTTGTTATTTTCACTCTTTATGTTACTGTTTATTAGAGCCTAAGCACGTAGCACTATTTACATACTGGTGTTGACCGTTCCAGTGGCCTAGTGGTAAGAGCATCCACCTAAGATGCAAGAAGTGGTGGAGGCCTTGATCCATGGCCAAGTCATACCAAACACATACAGATGGTATTAACAGCTGCCACATTTAGTGCTCAGCATTAAGAGGTTAGTGTATGGACTGGTCGTCCTACTGTCCTGTAAATGCAACTGGGTGGGATGTTATGCTACATGTCTGCGGCATGATGCCTCAGTGCTTGACATCACCATAAACTGCCAAACTGCAGACATCATAGCTATATGACTGAGAACATTGTTCAAGGTATGTTAAAAATCCAAATCACACACACAGTTACAATTTTGAAACAGAATTTGGTATATTTTCATCAGAGTACAGTAGGCCCAATTTCATGAACACGAGCAGCGATATTTTGCTGCAAACAGGGTTAATGGTCAGTTAGCAATTAAATAATCCCTGTTAATGAGTAAGAGTTTGTTTGTTTGCGTAGACTAATTGGTATCATCACTGCATAAATACATTTTCCCTTGGGTTGCAACACCGCCATAACTTAATGGGTACATAAAAGAAGGTATAAAGTACAACCAGTCATTTAACATCTGAAAAATCAAGAGGGCAAATTTTTTTCGTCTGGTAGCATGACCCCTGCATTCGTGAATTTGACATGTATATCTGAGAGAGTTTTGCACAGTACTTAGTACCTTATATATACTATTCAGTGTGTGTGTGTGTGCGTGTGTGTGTGTGTGGGTGTGCGTGTGTGAACCTAGCTACCCTAATTTTAAAAGAAATGCAATAGGAAACATACATTGAGGTTGAGGGTGGGCTTAATTTCAATATTTGTTTCTCTGCAGTTGTTTGTTTAGGTGATGTACTAAAATGTGGCATTGAGTAAATGGTAATCGCTTGTGTCAAAATCATAGAAACCAAGCACAGGATACTAAAACATTAATTTAATTTCTATAGAACTATCTAGTATTCTGGAATGGGATGTCTGTAATCAATCTTGCAAAGTAATAGTACACTAGTTTCTCATATAAAAGTCTCTAGGAGACAAAAGAAAAAAGGAAGAACGGAGGCAGAACTTTGATGGACTTGAGGTAATTGGACAAACAGTCAAGCCGGACTGGAGGAAATTGGACTACCAGTCCAGAGCAAGATCATACAGATGAGTAGGAACATAAGTCAGGAGGAAAAACGATTACACCAGGTCAGATGATAAACTAGGCCATAATTGGTCGAGTCAAAGACGAGTAATAGGGTTTTAATTTGAATTCTATTTGAGAGATGACTATTAATTAATGATATTAAATTGTTGTTTATTTGACTGTCACTTTTTGTGTATTCATTAATTTAACTGTCGGCACCACCGACTGGGGTCTCTGAGCATTGCATCTATCACTACTTCAATTCCTCACAAAAACAAGCCGGGGGAGGGAGAGGTCTTTTGTGATGACTTAAATGATATTGGGAGCACCCCATCAAACCTAAATAACATGGAAAACCTCTATATATGTCATAATTTTTCTTAGATGATATCCTTCCGTTTTGTATGCCTGACTGTACTCATGAATTCAGGTTATGTCTGTACATGCACATTTGTGCTTATATAAGTTTAGTACATTTTATAATATATAACAGTTAGTTTTACAGTGTATGCAGTTGTGTACGTTCATCTGGGTATTCATATAAAGGTTATAATTATTTCTATAGTAAATGAACACATTTTGAAAAACTGAAAATTTGATGCTTTTAATTGGTGTCAAGTATATTTGATTTAGTTGTAATAAGACGGCTGATGATGCACCTATGTGATGTAAGCATTCAAGGTTGCTTTTGATGAACTAGTATTTTAGTCTTTAAAACCTTATTCTGTTTCCAGAGCCATTTTGTTTTATATGTAATTGAAATTAATGAGCAGCATCTGGATAGAATAGTATCCTTGTATTTGTAGTTCTGTTGATATTTACAAGCCAATCTGTTTTCATGAAACACTGCAACAAGTTTTGCTTTCTCAACTTAAAATGAATATGCGTTATTTATCATTTAACTTAATGTGTGACTGTATATGCACAATTAAAATCATATTCACCAGTGTACTTTTGTTCTTTACATCCTTTTCATCACAGGACAATGCTAGTCAACTTCAATTTATCATATGTTTTTAATAAATAGTCTCCTCACAGTTGCTTTCAAAACTTAGCCAGACATATAATCATTCTTTAGTGGGTAGGTAGCTACAAAAATATGCATACTACAAAATAAATGCTTTATACAACTTAAAATCAACATAAATTATATTATTCACACCTCATATCATTGAATAGATCACCCAAGTCTTCCTTGAGTAAAGCCATGGTACTGGCCAAAATTATTTATCCATTGTATGGCATACACAATAACTTGGAATGACATATCTGCAGCCAGTACTTAGGTATCCGTTAAGTCCATAGAATAAACTGCCTATTAGCAGTTTGCCTTTTCCCCCGGTTGTAATCATTATCTACTTCAGGGCATCTTGCATATACCTCTGTGCAACAAGGAGCACGACTTCATCTAAAAAAAACAGGTCAAGGTCCTGCAGACATGTTTTTATAAAATTGTCAGTAAAAAATATTCCCAATAAAATAAATGCATTAAATGTTATGTTGGAACATATTAATGTTTGTGTTATGCAATGAAGCAAACGTGTAAATACACAAACAAAATGCGCAAATCACATCGACTATCGGATACGTGACGCGACTGGTGGTAATGCAAATGCACAAAAAAATCAACTTTATTCTGTGCCTAAGAAGCAACTTTAGCGAGACCTTATAATAGCGGTTCTGAAATCAGTGATATAAATTATCATATTTTTAGTTGGATTATCTTACAACATAACACAATCTCACGAACACGACGTATAAGCACTTTCAAGAATGGCCCTTTAAAGGAACCTCTTATTGTCAGGATTTTCCATCATATTTGTTGACGCGCGTCACGTGACACTGCGACTTCGGAGTATATCGGTAAATTCAGTTTCTCCATAATTAATTAGCAATCCGTACAGTAAATCGTTATATTTTCATTTATTAAACTTATAGTTGTACATGTTTTGGAACTGAATGACCTGTAATTACTCATTATTTCTACTATACTATTCATAATATCATGCATTTGCAAGAACAAAAAAGTCTAAAATCTTAGGTTGTATGCCCTTAAGAAACAAAGTTGCAACAAGATAACCGGGTGGGATTTCCGGATTCATAACATAATACTTTTGACGATGATATAAATACAATGTATAATATATACAAAAATGATTTGAATGAGCAATTAATTATGAATACGTGCGTGTATATATAATCCAAATATTGAATTAGTTAAAATCAGAACGCACACATGTAGCAATTCAAAATACAAATAACTTACTTTACAAAATACAAAGATAAGGAGTGAATGATTCAGAGTGATTTCTCAATAAAAAGATGGATTTAGTTTACTCAGCTAGCAAATAATGTACAATTGTACTCGTGTAGTAAACTGAATACACTCAGATAATAAAATGTGCATACAAAAAGGGACACATAGACAACTTATCTTAACAGTCCCTAAAGATACAAAGGGTTTAATGAACCCCAAAATTAACCCACGGCTACAAGATTATAGGTACGGAGATACACTCTGTTATCAGCACATTATATTTTAGCTCCACGGCTACTACAGTTCAGCTTCACGGCTGCTACGGTTAATTGATGTGGTTCGCTTGCACCACGTCGACCTCGTTCACTCAGGTAACTTCGAAAGCTTGGGTCACTCTGGTAACTCTAGACCCCCTAGATTCTCCAATCTCTCTGGACGCTCCAGATGCTCTGGACGGCACAACACAGCTCTACACCCTCCGGACATTCTGGATAGCTATACAGCTGAAGATGTGCAAGTCCTTATAGTAGACAGCTGATTGACTAGACTATCCGTAAAGTAAAAAGCATTACAGACGGTGAGGTATATATACACAGATAGTGTATGTGCACTGGAAACATTCAGCTCATCCCATCAAAACACTTCACACGTGCGGCATAAGATGGCCCGAACTAACTGTTTCGAAATACAACACCCTATACATTAATAACCCTCGGGTATCGTTGAACACAAAAACGAAACTCGAGTACATGTATTTCAAAAGTAAAAGTTTTTTTATACAATTCCGAGACAAAAGTAAAAATACATAATTGATTCAATATTTGGGGAGAACATGTAAATGGGATAATAGAGCGTTGGGGGTATTTTTGATTCGTAAGTATCTGATTTTAATTGGAACTTAAAATAATTACTCTAAACAAATGTGAAGTTGAAGTTAAAATTGCGTCAGTTTCAGACGGAAATGGTCAAACGCAGACAAAGAGAGAAATATAAATTCAGACATAAAGAGAAATATGAAGAAAGAGAGACTGAAGGTTAATGCAACTGAAAGAAAAGAAGTAGAGCGGAGCCTCCTTTGGGCTTAAGGTTGTTTTATTGTTACCAGATATAACAGGTTAGTACACATTGTCAAAAAAGTAAGCAGATAAATAAAAATAAATTCCGCATTTTGAGAACTTTGCTAACAATTTGAAATGGTCATGTGATATTTAGACTTTGTCATTACCAAGTATGCTTATTGGCAGAGTTCGTGATGTTTACATCACACTGTCAGTACAACACAATACTTCCTATAATGTGGTTAAGGAATATCAGCTGGTGCCAGAGGCATATTGATAAAGGTTTTTGAATTGTACAAAACGAAAACCAACAAACTTTTGCCGAATGTGCCTACTAAAAACAGCAACTATTTGACAAGAGGTACCCAGCCACGAAAGTTGATCAAAATTACGATAACTTTAGACAGCTCATATCAATCAAAGTGTTAATGATGTCAAGGCCTGTGTTGAAAAAGAAAAGATGGAAAATGTGGCAAATGCTGATCGATCAGCTGGTGGTATTTTTCTTCTTTTCCTGACTCACAGTTTAATTTTTTAACAATTATTCCTCTCAGTAGTGTCTTTGTTCATCTCAGTCTCATACAACTCCTTCTGAATCTCAGTCTGTCACAACTTTAAGAAAACAAAGTTCTGATACGACTTATGAAAAACCGTATCTTTTCTTATCTGCGGTTTTTGTAGAAATAAAGGGCTCTTCATTTCGGATTTCTACTGATTGAAAAATAAGCCACATAACAAAGACAGAGCTATGCAAAATGCCCTTACTTCAAAGCGATCAATGTCATGATTTGGTATTGAAAACAAAACGTTGGTTGGGTGGAAAAAAAAAACAATCTGATCCTATAGAGGATCATCATGAAACACTGATGTCAATGAGTTCTATACACTGTATCGATTATTTCTGTCCTTTTCCTTTCTTTTGGTCCATGTATCCGTATAATTTGCTCTCATTCATGGATTCAAAGATATCATTGAATATACAGCAAAACCTCTGCGAAGCCCTTTTTCGCGGATCTTTGCCGGTTTCTTCTACTTTGGTTCAAGAGAAAGTGAGAGAGATATTGAGAGACAAAGGGAGGACGGAAGGGAGAGAGAGATAGATAGAGAGAGAGAGAGAGAGAGAGAGAGAGAGAGAGAGAGAGAGAGAGAGAGAGAGAGAGAGAGAGAGAGAGAACCAGAGACGTGCCTTTAATCCATGTATTTATTGTCCGTTTCTAGGCGAAGTGCGGTAGGAACGACATTCCTTGTTTTTGTATTCGCTCACCGATTTTCCGCGGCATCTAATTATCATTCGTTGAATCACTTCTCGATTGCCTTCCCTCACTTCTTTATTTAGCCACTGCTGCCATCCCTGTTTCTTTGTAGTTTGATTAGTTTATGAGTGGGAGACGAAGGTGTAGGTGGAGCTACCTTCGGATATTTTAATTTGAAAAATGATGAGCTTTAGAATATTATAAATGGGTTTTATTACATAGGAATAAAGCAACAAACAAAGCTTAAAATATATTACCGTATGTGTATTCCTCCTAAGAAATTTGTCTTACAATCTCGACAGACTATGTACTACTTTGGATAATTGATATTGTGAGTACTTTATATATATATATATATATATATATATATATATATATATATATATATATATATATATATATTATATATATATATATATATATATATATATATATATATATATGCGTAAAGCAGCCAGCATGGGAGAATCACAATTTGATATACGAACAGTACTGGTATATCAAATTGCTTACTCATGGACACACAGAAGTTATAACGAGATATTTAGAAGTACTTTTTGCATTTGTTTCCTAAATGTATCTTAAAACGTACGGTTCCACAGCTCTCCGAATAACCGTAACAAATGTATAAAATATTTCAATGTTCTTTTCTTCCAGCTTCAAATTGTGTTGTCTCAATTAAGCAATAAGGTTGCAACTATTTAACGTGTTTGTTGCCTCTGTTCTTAATGAAGCGCGAGTATTTTAGCGTTTTCAAAATTTAGACTGTATAGAGAGAGTTCGCAGAAACGTTTTAACTTCTCTTCTTTACTGAAAACCTACAACAAATAAACCTATATGTGGCTAGACAGATAGTTACCTCCCTACCATATTAGTAACAATATGAACTATTGGTTTTACATTCTATATATATGAGAGTTAGAATGTAAAACCAATAGTTCATAATTGTTACTAATGCAACTTTCTGTCTAGCCACATATATTATATATATATATAAATATATATATATATATATATATATATATATATATATATATATATATATATATATATATATATATATATATATATATATATATATATATATATATTGTTTAATGCATTAAATGTAAATTGGGTCTCTGCTTTTGAAAATACATTTTGTTAGCATGACTTTACACATATTTCAATATTTCCCAATTGTGTTAATAGATGTGAGTTTTTTCAAAGCCTATTTTGAAAGAGGGCAAATAAACTATTAATCTGAATGGGTCTATCTACATATACATCTATCTAACATGGGATTTAACAAACAGCGAGTATGGCTTAATATGAAATAAATACATTTTGCTATCTGCAGTATTACTCAGCAGACCACCAGGGTTCTCGGTACATCGTAATGGTTTGATAAACAAATTTTGCTAACTGCAGTATTTCTCAGCGGACCACTACGGTTGTCAGTACATTGTAATTGATTGATATTTAGTCAATAGATTGGTGGTGTTGGATTATTACGTCTTTCTCAATATGATATGAAAGGATTTATATACCTTCTTCAAGAATAATATCCGCGCTCTTGCTAAGACAACCATAGTACAAAATACCTTTGAACATACATTGATACGTAGACTATGTTGTGTTTCTTTAAACAAAAGTAAATATGGCGAAACATAAATAATTAACCCTGAGAAAGTTCACTTGTCAAAAGAGAAACAAATAAATCCACGTATCTGATACTCCCTTCCTCGCAGTGGATTTTCTTGCTGACTTGCATTAGTATATACCACCTTCATGTTCGAATTAAGTTTGATCGGTAGAAGCCTTTTGACACGAGTCATTGTTTCCCAACAAGACATGTAAAATCCTTCTTATTAGAAATATTATAACTATCATTAAGTTGTATTGCTTTTCAAGCTAGTTCTGAACTACGAGAGACCTTGGAAACGGAATATGATTTTATTTTACCCGTTATTTCTTTAAACCTAACAATTGTCATTGGACAGGTTCTGATGCTGCATTTAATAGACTGAAATTAACTCCATGTTAGAATTTGTAATGTGTATTCTACGAAGAGCTTATTGATTTTGGCAAATGTATCAAGCAGGTGTGTGTGTGTGTGTGTGTGTGTGTGTGTGTGTGTTGCAATAAACTGACAATGAACAGTACAGAGACAAGGCAACCAAAATGAACAGAAAAACCGTTGAGGTTATAAAACTTTACATGACATTCTCGACAGGAAGAATAGATAGAAACTTTTTATGTTTCGACTAGTTTACTTTAACTTGATGATAATACGGAAAAATGTTTGACAGTGACCTGTTATTCAATGTACCATATCGTCATCTGTTATTTGACGTACATTTATCTGAACCAAAAATTATATCCTAGATATTTCATTGTTATACTATTAATTATAGGTTGTTGGGTGACTTAAAAGCAAAATTAGTGAATTATTTAACCGAAAATGTGCCTGCTGCAAAAAGATAATATTGTTTGTGTATGACTGTCTTTTCTAATCTTCTTGGTTTTAACCGCTTGATTTCAGTGTTCTAAGACGACGTATCCAGTAAGA
>JAQISU010000131.1:6530000-6610000 GCA_029339505.1 Unio delphinus | reverse complement strand
CTGTGGATAGCGACAAATGGCAATGATGGTCGTGTGAAGAATCCAAATATATAGTGCAATTAATCTTTTCCACAAGATTACATATTTAATGCTCATACTAATATTAAATGGAAATTACATTTTATTCAGATTCTAGATAGTCTCATTACACATTGCATCAACTTTGCTATATAAAAACTCACAGAGTAGATCATATTTTAAGAACAAAATGGCATAAAGCTTTGTTTACTCACTGCAGACATTGTTGTCCAGACAGCCATTTTCACAATGAAACATACCGTAATCGTCGAAATGATATGACGGTCTGGAGAACATTGCAAATCAAACTCCCCTGCATTTACTAGGTCAATTAACTTATCTCGAAAGGTGAAGGTCATATTGTCATGGTATGTGTATGCATCTGCTAAACTCATGTCGCCTTGGGTCCATGGCACCACAATATCAAATTGTATAACAATATTGTATGTATTGTTACTCTGTCTTTTATGTCTGATGTTAGAAGAAATTCCCACAGGCCAATGGCCATTTAAATTTAGCGACTTGTCAGAGACTTCTACAAGGACAGTCCGCCTACTGCGTGGATGTATTGCACCACAAGTTACTCTTATGTTATCAATTGTGAGGTTGGTATGGAACTGCTGTGGTAACTTTGCAATAATCTGTAAGAAATTCTCCTTTATTTCACGAATGACTGTTTCTTCATTACATGACCCTGAGAAATAGCCGAGTGTTGCTGGCAAATTCCAGAAATGTGGACGGTTTGGCTCTGAAATGAAAATAAAATGAAGGCAAGTAAATTCTGTACACCAAAATGAACATAGGTAGATACAGCCAAAACTAAATCAAAAACATTAGTGTATATTTAAACAACAAGCGAAAATACATAAAGGTACTAATTATTTTTTTAATGGTTTTTTAAAAATGATTTTTAATTTTTTTTAATTATTATTACAAAAACGATTGAGATAATGTCTTTTCCAATAACACAAATGTGACTTTTTTACTTTTATATCTTCAGTATGTAAAGCAACAATGACATTTAACATTCCATATAATTGTCTACCAGTGCAGTTTGGTACTTCATTATTAATATCCCAACGTCCGGAATCTAGACAGAAGTAACGACCGTCAAATCTGTATGGTATGTCGAAATCTTTATTGCAAGACAAGGAACAGAAGGGTCTGGCAGATATACTATCGCAGGTCATGGCTCCATTGATAGGTGCTGTCAGCGTAGGACATTTAATATCTATAATAATAATAATAATAATAATAATAATAATAATAATAATAATAATAATAATAAACAATAACTGAGTATGGCGCTGTGGCCAGAGAACCTTATAAATTGTTATTGAAAGAAAGAAAGTTCGCACAAATTAGGAACACTAGGAGCATATGCCCAATAAGTTAGGGAACAATCTAAAGTTCCTGGGAATAGCACTAACACCAGTTTTTTTTACGAAGGGCTATTGCGATCTAAGCCCATGGGAAGTGATACTATCGTAGGAGACTTAAAAACCAAATGTTAATGTAAACTGCTCTTAGCTCATATCATGAAAAGGTTGAAAATCGATTTTGAAGGTATTTATACGACTTGTGCAGTTACTTTCAAGATATTTACAATTCAGAGTTTTGTCGAGAAGTTATCAGTAAAGATATTATTTTCTTTTTTTGGGTGGGTGGTTGCTGTGTCAGAGTTTTGTCGAGAAGTTATCAGTAAAGATATTATTTTCCATTTTCCTACGGAGGCTCTTTCATCCGCAGAGCAAGTTATTTCAAAATCTCCACGCAGAGGCAGATTAAAGCGACACGAAAGCGTGCAGTTTTGTCCAAGATTAAGGTTTCGACAGGAAAATCTGATGTTTACATCTATTATCTGGAGTGAATGGTGTGGACATACGATTTCTGAAATTGAAAAGATTGGTTACATATAAAAACAGAACACAATTTTAAACATCATTTATATATTTTATACTCCTTAGGGTGTTTCTTCGCATGCTTATAGGTGTATATTGAAACATTACTGTATACAGCTATATATCAAGATCACAAGACATTTACCGTTATTCCTTTCCTTTACATATATTTATATAATTTGAGAGACTGTTAAGCAATAAATTTGACACGAATACTTACCGAGAAAGGTTTAAGAAATAATCCATTTAAAATCATCGAAGCGAATACAAGTTAATATGATATTTTAGTTTTTGTAAGTATAAGTAATTCTTCACTCAAAAAAGTTGATTTCAGGCTTATTGAGGTAAAACTATCTCTTTAAAACTTTAATTGAAAATAAAACTTTTGTTATGCAAATTGTACTCCTCATAAATAAAACTGTTGTTGAGGCTTTTTGACTGCAAAGAAATTATGACTATCTTCTGATAACTGAAATCCACAGCATAACCTTGTATATCCTCTTACATTGAACATATAAAACAGTAGTGCAAACTGGAGATTCGTTTCCTGTGCCATCCACTGCACGATATTGGACTGTAGTAAAACCCACGGGAAGGTCTGAACCCACATCTGGCCCTGAGATATTTATGATCCTTGTATTGTTTCCGTCAACTGTGTCTACAGCCTTCGGCAATAACCAGAAAGCATTTTTCTTTACATTGCCAGAATCGGCGTAAAATTGATGATACGACTCAGCACATTCTATCTTCGGAGGTTCGATGTCTATAGATGGGTAAAAAGAATGTAACACATTACTTCAGCATGTGCATCGGATTTTAGTTTTTGTTAGTTTTAACAACACTTTTAAAATAGTATTTCCTATATCACACAGAACATGGACTCATGAGACAAGCTACCCGGGATGGTCTTGGCTGGTATCGAACTTGCGATCCTTGGATTAAAATTCCGACGCCCAGCCAACTAAGTTATCGGAACTCCCGAATCCGATTTTAGAAAATAGGTGTAGTTATAGCGCAGTTTCAGAAAGCACATTATATAGTAGTCAAAATTTAATATTCCACTAAATATTGGAAATAGTATGGATGGAAAGATTATGTTTAGTGTGATCTTTGAAACAAATCATGCAATATTAAACATCAGATTAAGTCAAATTCAATAGGAACTATTTTCTCATTCTTCACTTAAACGTATTAAATTAGAATGTATATTTGCATTACTTTTTTGAAGCTTTATTAAGAAATATATTACTAAAGTTGATAGTATTGGTTTAAGATCATGCATTTACTTTTGATGAAAAGAAACAAAATTTAGCTGTTCTAAATTAATTAGAAACGATGTTCTTTAAGGCTGAGACAAGACAAGACAAGGTCAGAGGGCAAATCAATATCTATTAATAATACTGTTCGCGTTTATACTCAAGTCAGATCAAACAATCGATGCAAATAACCGTTAATATTGCTTTTATTGTGCGAATATGCATCTATCTTCTGCTAAATTGTTAGTTTTTTTCCCCTCCATAAACAGTATTACCTTTACAGACAGGCTGTCTGTCAGCAGACAATGTTTTATTTGCCGAGCAATGGGAATACGTCATTTTTTCCAACCCGTATCCGTCATTACACTCCGCCCAACAAATAGACTGGTACTCTTGATCATTTCCAGGAGTAGAGCATGCATATTTTCCATTTTGCTGATCGTATGGCTTCGGGCATATTATTTCTTTAATAATAATAATAATAATAATAATAATAATAATAATAATAATAATAATAATGCTAATAATAATAATAATAATTATAATAAAAATTGAAGACGCTTATAATAACATCAAAGTCAGTGCTATTGCAAAATGCGACACGCTTCAGAACAACAAAAATACTAGAGAAGGTCTTTGAGTTGTAAGGGCACGATATGTGGTCCTGTCAGATATCCCTGCAAAATGTCATCATAAATAGACTTTACAACAACAACAACAACAACAACAACAACAAAACTACTACTAATCTAATTTCATTGGCAAGAATTAGCAATTTAATATGTTGTTTGCAAAAATAAAGACACTAATCAGGTAGGCCCAAAATCTTACTCTCAGTTTTAGACAAAAGTCAATCACAAAGTATAAATTAAATATACATGACACAATATAGATATACATACAATTCTTACTCTTAAAAATTCATTTCATATTTTCAAGCATTCTCTTGTAGGATTCAGTCATAAATTTACCCCCTCTGAATGATGTATATTTATTACTCTATTTAGAAACCTCTATATACCTAGATTTCAGCCGTAGGAATCTGGAGCGATCGTGTAGTTATATGTTAAATAGTTCCTCTGCCAATATAGTAGTATTTCTTCTATGCACTAATGCATGTATCAGATACGTTGTTGAAATCGCTAATTAATAGAACTTGTTTTGCAGTAAAAGAAAATTATTACGTTTGACCGAGATTAAGGGCAGCCATTATTGTATAGGCTTGTATTCGCACACACATATATACTCCCCCCCCCCAACACATACACACAAATACACAGACAGGGCACAAAAATAGATATGCACATGTGCAGCTAACATTAGTCTCCTGGCCCAACGTTTACCACCAGTGATGTTGCAAGATGCTTATACTTGGGTGATGGGGTATAAAGCGTGAAGCGCGGGGATATGTGTTTTACGAAAACACAATTTTAGTAGTAATCATTACTTTTGTGATTAGAAAATTCTTTGCTATATGATAGTTGAATCACTAGGATGAATACTGATGTACTCTAAATGGAAAATTAACGAACACAAAGGTAAAATATATGAAATTTCATTTTGGTCAACGTAACAAAATAACCGGTAGCGACTTTGAATGGTGAATATTACCAAGGGATGTACGATGGCGATGAAGGCCATGAACGATAAAGACAAACAAACGAAATCCATATGGTAAACAAAAAATTCTAATTTTCAATCCATGTAACTTGGTGATCATTGATTTACTGTAATGAACTGCACATTTTTACGGACATCGAACAACATTTCATGTTTTTAGATTAAACAAATATTAAGAATATTTCCTTCATCACACTGCTCTCACATTACTCTCATTGGGGCGTATTAAAATAACGATGGAATAAATGTTGATTAGGAACTATGGTTGATTCAGATCGGGATAGAATAAAAATAAACTTGAATACCGTTTCCAAGCGTCAAAATTAAAATAAATTTAGAACAGGTCGTGAGAAATGTCGGAAAATAATTAAATAAATACTACCAAAAAGACTTTAAAATGATATAGATAAATAATTTATGAGAAACAGCGTTAGAAACAACATTGATTCCATTCTGTCTAAAATGGATGTTTTATGAAAGTAATAATTATTTCTCCTTGCAAATGAAAACTATACCAACAAATAAATGAACGCTAGTTAAAAAATAATAATCTTGATATTGACTCAGTTGCATATGAGTAGATGGTTTTGTATTAACGAGGACGAATATCGGATTTCATAAAATAATTTTGATTGTAATAATATATTTGAAAAAAGCAACCTTATTTAATAACTTACGTTCTATAATCTCATCAAGTTACATACTCCAATACCTGATGAAAATCTAGACCACATAAAATGTATCCAGCCAAGAGGAGTTTTTGTATCGCAGTAGTCGTTGAATTTTATTCTGCGAAATATCGTCGCCATTTTCAAAATGGAAACAAGCTGATAAACTATTTGCTACTTACTCTTGTACTGTAGTGAAAACAAACATAAAAACTGTCACTTTTAACGTATTTATCAATATAAATTTGAATTTGTTGGTTGTAAAGGCACGTTTATAGCATCATTTCGTTTTGTGGTGCTAAGGAAATGGAGGTAAGTGCCTTGTCCAAAGACAAGCCGAAGCATTCGACAAGGTCTGTCTGACCTGGATAGGTTTTGGAATTCGCAAGCTGTGGATTCGGAGTCCAACGCGCTACTAACTATCGTGGTAGCTCCAAGTTTAAACATTTTGATGGTCTGCACATTTGATAAAAATTTTGGCATAATCATAGAAGCATGCTTAATGTAAATTAATGTGGCATACTGCAGCTATCATAAATAGTTGTGACCTTTTACATTGAAATTGCATTCATTGAACATAACTTTTCCAGAATAGCTGCTCTAATGTGTAAAAATGTCGTAAGTGATTTTTAAGCGGTTAACAATGCTAGCACAAACAAATACTGACATGCTGGATGACAACTGTTATTTCCATTTGTTTAGTTTCTTTTCGCCTGACCACATGTTTAATTTTCGGGTCTCTAATATATGAATTGCCCTGTTAAGATTGAAATCAGGAAGTGACAAAGACCAGTGAGAAAAAAACCAATCTGTTTGTTATACGGGGAAAAATCCATTACTATGAAACGAGGCATCTTACTAGAACAGGGCTGATTGTGTCACTTGTCCAAGTTTCACTCTTTGTGCACTCGGTCGTATAATCACCACTGCGTTCGAATCCTTCGTCACATTCAGTGGAACATCTGGTGCCATAGATTGGATCAGTGCTAGTGCATTTCGTGAAACGATGCCTTGGCCAAACTGCAGCACCACAGCGGACGACTGTAGCATACATATTATGTTGAAAAGCCAATTAATAATTTTTACGCATTATATTGGAAATGGTTTTGCTTATAACATAGATGAGAAGTCCATTGAGTAATTGTGCAGCTAAAATACATGTCATGAAATCGTATAAAAACAATATTTTGCGATATAACCATGAATTTGGGACATACTATTTGCATCCACATTTTTAGAATACTACAAACGTTTAGATGCGTCTGCATTATTCACATTGTCAATTTCGGATGTTAAAACAACATTTTCATCATACTGTTTATTACTTTCCTGTACTGAGTTGTTTACACTGAATAGGAAATACTGATATTCATTCCAGATAAATTAAGTTATAGAAATCAGATCTAATTAACGTTTGTTCAAAGACAGAATTGAAAGTGATTGTTCAACAGGAAAAACATTAAAGGTGTATAAATCTACAATACAATAAACTATATCTAGATTAACTATACTAATAAAATCACACCCGACCTAAGACATATTTTGTCGTGCATTATTGCAGCTTCATGATAAATAACACAAGCAGACGTCACATAAATAATTTGTCCAGCTGAACATGAGGCCTGTATGTTACACTGTTAATGATACGAAGCAATGTTGTTGTGGCTTCTTTTTGCCGACTTGAACAATTTGTAATATTCGTCATACCATTTTCCAATAATTCAAGGAATTTGTCTATGATAATTCTACCTGCCGCGTCTTCACCACTACCGCCACCAGTTTTTTTTCTGACTGTCTGTTAAAATGTTTATATAATTTGATATTGATAAAACAAAATACCTGCAATCATTGCTTTAGATGGAAAAAGTAGTAAAACGTTTTTCCTTAAAAAATTATTGTTTCAACTTTCACTATTGATAATTGTTTGGCATAAAGAAAGTTGCTTTAGAAATATTAGTAAGAATACTTAGTGATTGTGCTTTTAAACAAATGAAGAAGAGAAGAGCAAATAAAATAACAGAGCAAACAAGTGACTAAATCAAACAATAAGCAGTATAAGATAACATTACCAATAACATTATTTAAAATTTTAGTTGCACCAATAATTACACACCGTTACCAGGAATCATATTCTTAGTGTAAGTTCAATTTCTAGGTTTACATATTATTTTTCTCTGTCATTGTAGATTTATGTCCATTATCTATGAGAGGGGATTGGGGAACGGAAAGCAGAAGTAGTGCGCTGAAATTGTGTACCATATTAAATTCATTTAGAAAACGGGCAAAATTAATACAATTTTTTTATCGTTATTGTCATACGCACTCATGATTAATGTTTTATAGGCCTAGAATCGACAGCAAAAATATACAAGGATGGGATGTTTATAAATGCGTGAAAGTGGGCCTTGGACAGATCACAATTTGATTTACCAATTACCAAAATATTTTGTACATATATATATATATATATATATATATATATATATATATATATATATATATATATATATGTGTGTGTGTGTGTGTGTGTGTGTGTGTGGGTGGGTGTGTTTGTGTGTGTGTGTGTTACTTTAAAGTTAGGATGATTGGCTGTAAGGAAACATAGTGAGAGGGATGGAGAGATGGATGAAATAGGATTGGAACTGTACATCTACAGATTTACCATATTTGCTTCCAGCTTAAAGTCGCTAGTGGCTTGGCATGAGTACTCGTTAGATAAATGGCCTTTTATTCTTCTCACCTGTACCGGAGTTCGGAATATCCCAGATCTCATCGATGCAACATGCATCCATAGTCACGTTCGTCCGTCTAATATTGCATTTCATATCGCATGGTTGTTGTTGGTCAGTGCAGTGTATAACCTGATATCCTGGCGGCAGCTTGGAAAGATCGCACGGTGGCTTTTGAGTTTGACGAAGATGAATCGCATTGATCTAAAAAAATGTGTAATATTATTGACTTTTAGTCCTAAATACAATATGTAATTAATATCCATTTGTATTTCAATTTGATTTTTATAAATTGACATATAACAGTATAAACAATAACTTTCAACACATTATTGGAAGACATAGCCATTCGTCAGTATGACCTGAAATTCTTTACGTGACGTTTTGGTCTGTGACAATGGATTACTGCCTTAATAATTTTTGATGTGATAAATAGTATATATTAGTTATTAACTATTGCATAGATATTTATTATGGTATGTAGAACAATGTATTGTACAAGGACTGATGTGTTGTACCATACATAATGCTAAAATATCGTACTACTCAAGTGATTATTAATTATATATATATATATATATATATATATATATATATATATATATATATATATATATATATATATATATATAAGGTACAAACTAAGTACAAAATACCTGGAGAAAAATAATTTTATTAACCTAGTAAAGAAAATATGTACGTGTTTACTTACTGCGTCTTGTATAAGGCTTGTTCCTGTTTGTGCACGTTTGACCAATGTCAGCAGCAGAAAAATGTACAAAGCGGACATCATCAATGCTGAGTTGTTCGTGACACAAAAATTGGTGTTTATCACTGAACAACTTTCTCTACAATCAAAAATATATGCATATATATATATATATATATATATATATATATATATATATATATATATATATATATATATATATATATAAGTTGTGAATTTGTGAAATAAGAGGTAAAGATGTAAAGAAGTTCATAATTACGATGGATTTTCAAGATATTGTATATCGCTAGAACGTTTCTTGCTCATCATCGGGTGATGATATTTTGACCCTTGTTTCTTGCGTGGTTAATCTGCTTCAGATTCTTGTTCTTCTTGATTTAAAAATTGCGTAAGTAGTGGAAGCTGACGTGGTTGCACACACACACACACATATATATATAATCCTGATGGTGACGTCACTATGACGGGTAATATTAAGTTTGTTACTATGTTGTTGTTTTGTTGTTCCTCCTTCGATTTCCAATGCCGACCATGACATCACTAACCGGTTTGTTTTCATTTAGCAAAAGCTGATCAGAGCAATTTGTGTTCTGAACCTTCTGTGGCACACTGAACGTGAGATGCCCTTATTAATTCTCTTTTGATAACTAGAATATACAAGCGGCGTAAGACAGTAAATCGGAAGTTAAATAGCACATGTATGCAGAGCGGTGATTTATAGATCCTTTTCATATAATATAATGTCATAATGACTGTTAAAATATACACTTTCTTGTTAAATTTAAATTGTAAAATCTAATGCAAATGTCTTTCTGCCGCCTTCTAATTTAGTACAAATGTAACAGCAACAAATATTTTGCATTTTGGGAATGGACATATTTATTGACATGTGTATCTAAATGTATGATTTCCTAAAGAGAACTTTTTATCTTTACATATGTTTTATTTAACATACAGGTAGCTTAATCACGGAAGAAAACGTACAAAGGTTGATAAGCTATGGAATGGTAACATGGAGATATAAGTAGAAGTGATACAAGCTGCATATTTAGTCATCAAATCTCACCCGTAGAATCGTTATTTTTATCATGTACTCTTCCAATCATCTTAACTCTTGCAATCCATATTATGAAATTAACTAGATAACCTTATAGCCTCCTCTTGTGAGTAAAAATATATTTTTTCGTGATTTAAAAATTAGGACTGTATTAAGAACGAATGAGTGAACATGATTTATTTGCTGCTCTGCTGCTTTGCTGCTGCTTTGAATTTATTTTTTTAGAAAAAAGATCTAATTACGCCATCATAATTAGTATTTATTTTGCTTCATGAAAGAGTGCATGTTCTTTACTCAACTACTGCAGAATAATACAACTGCACGTGTGTTAACAAATGAAAACAGCTCTAAACTATTAACTAAAGACAGTGCAAAACCTTATATTATTAAAACAATTAAACAATAGGATGCAATGAGATTTTGTACTACTGGCGCCATATCAATATTCGGATATTTATTTATTTACGCACACACACATACACAAACACACACACAAGGTATTTTTGTATCTCATCCATTCTTTCCTCGTGGAACCTAGGATACTGTTTTGCGTGGGTTCATAGCAACGACATCAAAGTAGTAAGGGAGGGAGAGTAACGTTATGCCCCAAAATACATTAATAGTACATTATTGGTTAAATATTTGCCTCTTGACTTCTTTCTAATAGATTTCTTTATTTACTTAATGGATAATATCTGACATGCTTGCAACTATCTTTGTTGACCTCTTTATCATTGCATTTGTTCTTTTCTTTTCACGCTGCATTGGGAAGCAAACAAACAATAATGTGTTCAAGAAATTCACTGCCATCTGTAAACTTTTGTCAGTTCTAGTTTATGTTTTCAAGACAATATTTCTTATATTTTGGAATGGAAATTATTTAAATGGCGTCAAATTAAGCTATTCAATACATTCATTTAAAAAATATATATTTCGATTTTTTTTAGTGTAAAGCTGCATAAAACGTTCTTGAACATGTCAATAGTTGACCATAAACAAACCCTTGCAACGTATGATGAACAAATATAACTCAAGAGACCAACATGCAACAGTATTAAAATCCGATGTAAGAACAGGACAGTCGCTGAAAGCATAAAATATGTGTTTTTGGAACTTTGTTTAGTATTGATGGTTGATATAAACTAAATGCGAGACCTAAAGCTTCTAAAATGTTTTATTCACCCTAAAAAATTAGTCTTCCTCCACTTCTTCCTTGAAATAAAATAAGTTTTGTAAATAGTTTTTTCAATTTAGCGGCAACACGCAAGCAGGCTTGACCTCACACACTTACAAGGACACTAACACAAGACCTAAGTCATTGAAACATTCAAAACATAATTGAGTCATGTGGATTTATTTTCTCTTCCTTGTTCTCGAACTGAAGATGTTTGCGCATGGCACATCGTTTATACCCTTAAACAAGTGCTCGTAAAAGACGGTATGAAAAGAAAAATACCACCTTTACCTTAAATATTGTTTGTGTATTTAATTTTTGGTAGGGTCACAATACTTTATAATGTTATACCTGCATCTCAAAACGCTTTGTTTAGTGGAACTGTCCAAAATTTCACATACTAATTTATATAATAAGAAGTGAAAATAGTACACCCTATATGTCTTAACCGGAATTGAGTGTCAAATTTAGAGTACACGATATACGTCTTAACCGGAATATAGTGTCACATTTACAGTACACGATATAGGTCTTAACCGGAATGTACTTATAAATTTAGCGTTAAAATGACTTCTTCGATTTGTAGTTTTACTTAAAAGTAAATTTGGTGAGATTATAGGAATGCATCCAGACAGAATTACTGTACTGCACGTACATACAAATAGATAATGTGGTTTATGTTTACCGTTTTTTCAAAAATGTATGTCCTCTATTGGATACAGGCACGTCGTGGAGTTTAAAGGATTACCTTTGTATGAAAGATGGGGTTGTGTTTTGCTGTTGTTCCTATGAACGGCACCTTTAACATATTATAGGTTATATGATGACGCAGAAACGGTAACTGTCTTTTCCAATGACACACTCGGTTTAGTTAGGACAGGTATCGCTGGCTCGATATAGCCAACAATGTGCTAAAGGCGTCTTTAAAGCAACTAACAAAATGAAACTAAACCCCCCACACACACACACAAAACAAATGAACAACAAAAGCCAATTTCGCTGCTATTATCTAGTATTTGTCACATTTAAAAGGTTAGCACAAAGGAAAAAGAACCTGCTTCTACCATGTGGGTGTCGAGCGCTTTACTAAAGTATAAGTATAACGGATATCTTGGCTTACATTGTCTTTCTTAAAACCGTATAAGTTGTTCTGTCTAGCAGCAGAGAGGGTGAATCCTACAACGTTTTCAGGCAAAATTTTGATTAAAATCCTAAAACGAGCCTTCCTACGATCAAAAAAAAATGTCTCAGGGGCGAACCCTACAACGTTTTCAGACAAAAAATTGATTGAAATCTCCCTACGAAATCATTTTAACTAAAAAAATGAAAACGATTTTTTATTTAATTTTGGTCGCAACTTGTTGTCATCCACCCTCTCTGCTGCTTAGTGATTTCAGTTCTGGTTAACAAAAAAAAATAAAATGATTTTAACCGAATATTTGATCAAGTCCGATACGATATCGTGTCCGAGGATCATGCAAATTTATTGTTGCGAATCCGTGCGGAGTCGACTGAGCATGACTAAAGAAATCTCTAAATTGATTGAAGTCCATATCAGAACACCATGTCTGCCAAATATTTCGTAGCGTATGAGTATCAACTCCGTTGAATACAGACAATAAATTGCAGTTATCTCTGATCACTTTTGGAACCTGAGTGTAGCGTTGAGTGACATATATCACGTCAGTGTTTTTGTGACGCCCACGGGAAAATATTCTAGCAGGATTCTTTTGTTTATCCAACATTATATCGTCGTATACGACTAAATTGTTAATATCTCCATCAATATCATCAATACTCGGTGCTTCATCGATATCGGTTATAAAATCAATGGCGTTCTCACCCTTAATTTCTGATGCATTCTCGTTAAAATCTTTTAACACTTCATAACATCGTTGATCATCTACGCTAGGGGCAATTAAATACAACTTATCCCACTTCATCCATCTCATTATTAAATTGAGCAACAATTGCGTTTTACCGGATCCAGATGGCCCGATTATAATCATCCGGATAGAGTTTGGTAGAGCTGCATGATGCTTAATTGGTTCTCTTGTTTTAGTCGCTGAAAAATCAATTATATCCATATTTCTATACATAAATTATGGATCTATATTGTGTGAAGTGTAAAACGCGTACTGGCACAGATGACTTGACGACGATTACAACTAAAAATAACAGATCAGCGCTTTCTGGTAAATGCGTGCAATGTGGTACAAAGAAATTTAGATTTGTGTCTATGAGATCTGATTTAAAAAAAAACGAGGAGGTGATATCGCAGCCAAATTAGCAAAACTCCCTGGAACCCCATGGGCAAAATACCCCGGAGAAAAGCACCTTCCAGGATATAGCTACTGTGGACCGGGAACCAGACTTGATATCAGACTCAATAATCAAAATCAACCCAACCCCGGTGAAGAACCAATAAACGCCATTGATAAGGCCTGTCACCTTCATGATGTTGCTTATAAAAGCAGCAATCTGCAACACAGGCATCTCGCGGATGTGAACTTAATTCATGCGTTAAATGCTATTCCTGATAAATCCTTCAAAGAAAAATTGTCTTCATTTTTGATAAAATCGGCTATGAAAAGTAAATTGATGTTAGGTGCTGGTAATTAATAATATGGAATCAATTTATTATTCTCCGAGGGGATACTGGAGGGGTAACGCTGCAATCAATAAACTCGCTAGAGCTGCAAAAGTGAAAAAAACCACTGCGGTTCATTGGTTATCCAAACAGGCACTATGGCAAATTTATCTACCACCGCCTAAACAAATTCAATTCTCGCATTTTGATGTGACCGCTCCTAATGAAGTTCATCAGGCTGATATATTATTTCTGCCACATGATCGTGGTTACAAATATGCGCTAACCGTAGTTGATGTTGCGAGTCGATACAAAGAAGCAGAACCGCTGAAAACAAAATCGGCCACTGAAGTCGCTTCTGCATTTGAAAGGATTTATCGACGAGGTCCTCTGCACTGGCCAAATCTGTTACAAGTTGATCCTGGCAAGGAATTTCAGGGTGCAGTGTTATCTACAATGAAACATCATAATGTCACCATACGACGAGGGCATACTGCGCTACATCGCGATCAGGCCATTGTAGAACGATTTAATCGGACGATTGCTGAGCGGTTATTTGGATATCAATACGCAAAAGAATTCATTCAAGAAAAGCGATCCAGTGAATGGGTTAAAAGATTACCATCTGTGATTACTGCACTGAATAACGAGATTACTAGAACAATCAACATGAAACCTATCAACGCGATTAAAAAGAAGTCAATACCCGTACAACCACAAAAAGATTTCCCTAGAAACGCTAGCGTTTCCCAACCAATTCTTGGTAGTAATGTCATTGTGAGGTACTTATACGAACCAGGAGAGCTTGAAGGGGGTAGAAAAAGGGCTACTGATCCTATTTGGAGCGTCACTACGCATAAGATATCTAGTATAACACGAACAACTGGTAGACCAGCAATCTATAAACTGGATTCAACTGCTCCTCAGCGAGGATTTACTCGACAACAACTACAAGTGATTCCCGAGGATACTCAATTGCCACCGCATGGTCTTAACTAGCGCCGTTGCGTCTATTGCACTCAAGACAAGTCAACATCACATTATTTCTGACATGACCGAGATTGTTATTTTTTCTGTCTACGGTGAATTGGCGAGGATCCTTATCCGAATACTGCCAACGCATTATACAATTGCAACTCGCGCAGTGATTATTCTGTTGTTTCTTCAAAGTGATTATTAATTCAGCATCAATATCAAATTCTCGTTGTTTTTTTTTTGTCCTGTTGTTTGTAACCGGAGAGTTTTTTATTAATGATGCTAACATCAATATCACTTATTGTTGTGTCATTATCATCACCAATGATTTCATCATCGAGGACAACTCTTCGAAGTTGATTTATGTTTCGTACTCTGGATACTGCGAGATAGACTAAATTTGACCATTCGATGCGATTATCTACCATCCAAACAATTGTATCCGATATAGTCAATCCCTGTGAAGAGTGTATTGTTGCTGCGTATCCTAGCGTCCACGGGGATTTATTAGCACGCAATGCATCTTCAACGACATTGATATCAACCAGCACAATATCATTTAATACCAGAATTTGTTTTTCATTCTGTCCTGGAATATCAACTTCAATATTCTGTTTTCGTGTATCCGATGGCCTATAACAAAGGGGTACTGGAAGCGTTGCAAATTTTTCTTTATGCAATTCAAATAACTTCATCTGAAGTGTATCCCTGACTATTTTTCTACTTGCAATGATCAAATCGTTTGGTCTCCACGCTTCCCAGAAATCATTCATTGGGGTTTCTGAAATCACTTCACGCGTTATTTCGCATTGGATTCTATCCGGTTGTAATCTAATTAGCGCCTTGAACTCGCGTAATCGTTCATCAAGTGATCTATAATCAGTGGTGATTTCTTCATAGTAGTCTACAAAACCCTTTAGCCATTCATGTGGAGATGCACCGACAAATGGTGGTGGTTGGCCTTGATCCCCGCACATGACGACTTTTGTGTTTTTGGTTAACAACCACTCAAGAAATGTTTTTAATACATCTAATGACACTGTGCATATTTCATCCCAGATTATGATTTCAGGAATGAATTTATCACCCATTCGATCAGGAGTCCATTTGTCACCCTTCCATCGAAAAAAACTGTGATAAGTGCAAGCATTTACCCCTCGTTGTATCATCTCTCTGGCGAGTCTGTGAGTCGGTGTTAGCACAATCATGTTAGTAGAAATACAAGTATTTCCACCACCACGATATAATTCAATTGCACGAGTTGTCTTTCCTGACCCACCACAGCCGTTTAAATAAACTGTCTTGTATCTACAGATTGGATCAGATACCGGTGGTGCATTAGAAAGTTCTGTAGAAACACTAGTGTTTCCAATTTCAATACGGTTACAACAAATATATTTATCATCCATGGCAACGTCTGCGGATTCACAATACTCATGTAGCATCTCCTTTTTAAATCGCCAACGCCCCCAATTTTCTTCGGGATCTGTGAATGCCGCTACAGCTGATTTGTACTTATTGTGTATATACATCGAATCAGTGGCTACTCTAACCGCGGTATTAGGAAATCTATTTATCATCGAAAATAGATTAATAGAAGCATAGGCTAACATTGAACTTCTTAAGTGTGTGTACTGGGAATTATATCCATCACAGTAGGTAACAACCGTACCTAATTTCTCACCATTGGATAGAAAAGCATCCTTACGGGATACAAGTTTTCCCTGTTTCATTAAATCCGCTACAATAAAATCGTATTCAGCGACATCTATGATCAACCGCGAAGAGTATTTTGCGTTATCGTATCGTCCACCCTGGGTAAATTTACCGATTATTCTTCTTCCGAGATCTTTTGCTTGTTCTTTTTTAATTTCAAATAACTTCTTAGACCAATTTATGATTTCTTCTTCACTGAAATCTGGAAACTGTTTTCGTAGTTCGCTGATTATTCTATCTAGATCGGGTTGTGGTAGCCAAACTTCTTTCTGAGCTCGATAGCATATAATAGCCTCGGAAACAATCAACGATATTAGCATACCACAATCAATCATATATCTCAATAGCACTATTGGCATCCAGGCCTTTTCAGATAGGTGTCTACCGAGCCAAACATAACTACACGGATGTAACCCTGTAGCTAATTCAAATGATATCACACGAGCGAATCCGGTTAAATCAAAATCAGGCAATGGTCCATTAATCGCAACACGAGTCATTTCATGCGTGGGGTGTCCAAATCGTTTGAAGTACTCAGCGCATTCCCCATACCCGAGAAAACTTCCGGGATAACACGCGGCTATATCAATTGAAATCATACCATCACATGAGTATTTCGTATTCCACAGTCCTCCATGACCAAATTCGACGCAACTCAATTTAACATCCTCGAGAAAATCATTTCGTGTTGGACGCCATGAGTTTTTTTCTCTTGCGAAGTGAGCTACCACTGATGGAATAGTAAAACTATCCGTGAGTAGTTTTTCATGGGAATTCTCCGGTGAAAAATCACTAGCGATTTTTCTCATTCTGTTATCTAATTCTTCAATGCGATATAATTCACCATTTGGTTTTACAAATTGATCGAATTCTTCATCACTTCTAAGTAACCACACTGACACAGGATCATCTTTACACAACGCATGAATAGCATCGAATAATCTCTCTTCATAGAAAACATCCCCGACGAACTCCTTAGGGATATATTTCACGGTTCGTTCTCGTGGAAATATTGTTACCGCAGGTGTCCACGCGTGTTTGTTATGATCAATAATCTGTATTGGTGCTCCATTTTTGTTATATTTCGGTTCGTATAAAACCTCTCCGGTTATCGTCATAACAGTTATTGGGAATCGTAATGATGTTTCTAATTTAGCTATATCAGAAATCTTTGCACCATGCTGTTTCACTGTCAGTTCCCACTCGGTTATTTTCCTACGTCGCAGATCAGTTAGTTTATTTCCTCGGGATGCATTTGTGAAGTGTTCTATTATTCGTTCTGCTACACAATTAAGCCCTGACGAATATTTCATAGGAGCTAGTTTTGCGATATCAGGTTTTTCATTCAGCGGATATATCCCGTAAACAACTGCTGTGACAGGATAAGATCTTTCGTAGTATGGTTTATCAATGCCGGTTAGAATCCCTGGTTTGGAATCTCTACTCACAATGACAGCTTTTTTATTCTTGAGGATTGGTTCAAATTTATCCCTAATAATCCATTTGCCATCGACTTCGATAATGAATTTGATTCGGAAAAAATGCCGTTTTTCCCCAACACGTGAAATTATCACTGCTGCTTTTTCATCATTCATGGTAGCATCAACAACACCATCAATTCGAAATGTTGACCAACAATAAGATGCTCCATCACGCTTGAATTCATTAAAACAGTCTCTGATTTTACTAATCATGGCTTTATCAAGAATTGTATTCTTTGGTGTATTAGAAACTATATCGAGATTGAATTGAGCATCTTTCCAGGGGTAATCTCTCTTGGACGTTTTTATTGGTTTATCGCGATTAAATCTAGGATTGATTTTGTTACGTTTTTTGGGTCTATCGAGATTAAATCTAGGACTGATTTTCAATAATCTCTTAAACTCTTTCATGTTTCCGTCTCTTGGACGTTTGTTACGTTTTTTGGGTCTATCGAGATTAAATCTAGGACTGATTTTCAATAATCTCTTAAACTCTTTCATGTTTCCGTCTCTTGGACGTTTGTTACGTTTTTTGGGTCTATCGAGATTAAATCTAGGACTGATTTTCAATAATCTCTTAAACTCTTTCATGTTTCCGTCTCTTGGACGTTTGTTACGTTTTTTTGGGTCTATCGAGATTAAATCTAGGACTGATTTTCAATAATCTCTTAAACTCCTTATCAGCATTGAATTCAGCATTTCTCGAAGTCAATCTCTTGAACTCTTTCATGCTATACTAAAAACAAGTCTCTAAATGAAAGATTTATGTATAATGAATCCCTGCAAATGAATCAGTCATTGAATTAGACAAATAGTATAGTATACGAATGAACCAAGAATTCAGACAACACCCTGTGAGTACAAATTATGAAGCATCCAGTGATGGTGTTGTAAGAAACCGTAGACTGAAGAACCCAGTTGGGTGGGATAATGGTTTGGGGTATTTGTTCTTTACTGTTGGAAAGAAGAAATATTACAATCATCGTTTCGTGTATGAATGTTTCCATGGATTGATCAAAGATGGTTTTGTTATTGATCATATTGATTCTAATCCGAAGAACAATTCCTTATCAAATCTTCAAGCAATCACACATAGTGAGAATACCAAACGAGGGGGGACTGGGAAATACTCGAAAAAAGCGAGACCTGTGAAATCTTTGAATACAATAACTAACGAAGAAAAAGTATTTAAATCAATATATGAAGCCGGCAAGTATTTCAATATTTGTAGACCCTCAGTACGATATGTTGCAGAGGGGGTTTGTCGATCAGCTATTTCAAAAGGGACCGGACAGAAAATTCGATTTAGTTATGTCTAATGCGTCATATTTTTCATTTAGAAATATATCATTATTATAGAATAATGAATTCTGAAAACATGAATAGCATTTTATCCGAGATTTCAAAATTGAAAGGTTGGGATATTGAACTATCAGATGGGTTAAATCCTGATCAAATCATGTCTGATTTTCAGGATATAGAATACGGAGTTAACAACAATAAATATATGCTACCAAAGAAGTATGCGCTCATCAAAAGAATTCAGAATTCTATTAAGGACTCTCTCGCATTTTCCAGTGACGTAAGTGTGTTCGCTCCGTTGTATACCATCGTAGAACGAATACGAAAAGAATTGGGGTACGAATACGAATTGAAAAAGGAGGTTAATTCTAAAGTTAGAAACCTACGGGCGTTAATTCAAGAAAATGAACAATTTTGATTGACCAACCATTTATCATTATTTGATTGACCAACCATTTATCATTATTTGATTGTGACCGTCCCTCATAGAGATTTTAATTTTTTTTAGCATTTTTTGATTAAAAATGTCAAAATCAGTGAATGAAAAATTGATGGCTGGTTCGGATTGATCAAAAATAGAATGGGGAAAGTCACAGTATTATTATTTTTTATAGCAATTATGTGACTTTCCTCATCATTGAACGAAGCTGTCTCACAGTGAAATAACACTTCCATGACTATCCGATGGTGTTAGGTCGGATTGAAAAATTGTTTTGCAATTGAAAAATTGTTTCTGATTTCAAATAATGGTCAATGAAGCATTAACAACCCGATTGGCTCGTGAACGACTGGATGCAATCAGGAGATTTGTACCAATTCGTGACTCTGTACGGAATAAACTACAACAACGACAGAGTCTTCAGACTGATTTTGCTATGGGATCCGAAGAATTGTTTAAACCAGTAACCACAGCAACGAAGGGGATAGAGCGTGCTATACTGGGAGATGTTCCCGAGACGGGAAAATCTGTTATTGGTGAACTCGAAAAAATAGCAGCGAAAACTGAACAAACAGAACAAATAGAACAAATAGAATCAAAAAGAACAGTTGATGATTTACGCGTGAGATTTACCGAGACCGGGTTAGCAGCAATTGATGAGACTAAACTAGCAGATATTCCTGCGCTTGTTGTTACGACTTATGAAAACAGAAAAAAAATGTTGAAACCAGAACATCATAAATATGTTAGAAATATAACTCACTGGGCTGATATATTCTATAAGATCAAAACTGAAAAAAGTCAAATTAAGACAGATAGTCCATCATACAATGGATATATCAATGCGGTGGGTAATGTGTATAAACGATTTGAAGAACAAAAACAAAAACAAAAACCACCAAAATTGCAAAGGCGGCGACAGCAACCTGCAAAGAAACTACTCTACTCTCCTAAAAAACAACAACTACCACCTGATGATAATCTTCTTGATTATTTATTACAAGAAGCCGATTTAGAAAAACAGGATGAAGCAACTGGTTATAGCGGAAGTGGATTGCAAGATTCCAGTGGAAACTCTTCGAGGGAAAATCCAAGGATTGGAAACTCAAAGAGTGGAAATCTAAAGATTTCATGTCCTGGTAGTGTTATCAATGATATATCACGATTAGAAGTTCTTGTAGGAGGTTTCCGAGCTGGAAATAACTCACCGGAAATAATTAATGAAGCAGCTGATATCTGTAGACGGTTATTTGCCGGCGGTATCATGGATATCAGCACATATCGAGATTTCATTGGCGAGTTAGTGGAAAGTGGGTATCACAGTGATTAATCACCGAGACTGAATAAAAACGCTAGCGTTTCCAATTGAAAAATGGTTTCTGATTTCAAATAATGATCATACACTACAATCATGATAAACCAACCCCCGTCTACGTAGTTAATTCACGGTTTCCAGTTTATAGAGCATACTACGGAGATGGTTTAGGCAATACCATTGCAGGGTTATTTGCGAGAATGGCTCCAAAAGTGATGCCGTTGGCTAAACAACTAGGAATGAAAGCAATTGAAGTTATTCGTGATAAGGGTATTGGTGCTGTTGGAGATCTTGCTGGAAAAGCGTTTTCAACTGCGAAGAATAAATTAACATCATTAGTGAAATCACGAAGTGATTTACGAAAAAAGAAACCGTTACCGTCTACAGCGGAAATGCCTGCAAGTGTTAGTAGAATTATAAATAACGCAGTAGACGAAAAATTAGCGTCGATGGCTTTAACTCCCGACCAAAGCAATATTGCAAATATGATAGCAGGAAGCGGCTTTAAAAAACTACGTCGATGAAAATCGTTTATGATTTCACGATTTAGACTCTGATAAATAGAATAAAATGTTCAAAAAATCACATGATCCGGCGTTTGATATAGACGCCCCAGTTGGCAAGGATGATTCTGTACGCGATTATCAATATTACGCCTATCATGCAATAGACGCAAATAGTCGATCGCGAATTGAACTTCAAGTCCATGATACCAGTAAATATTTTTTGCCCTGTGAAGCATTTATCGAAATCGAAGGAGAGATTATAAGAACAAATGATACAGAGTATCCAGCTGGTACTCAAGTCGGTTTTGTCAATAATGGTATTATGGCGTTATTTGAGAGTGCTAGATATCTCATTGATGGAAAAGAAATTGAGTCCATAGATCGTGACGTTGATGTGGCTACAACAATAATCGGGTTAGCGAGATATTCCGATGATTATACAAGATCAGCAGGACCCTCTATGATGTTTGCAAAGGATGTTAAAAATACCGCTGGAGGAAATCAATTTATTATAAGACGACCACAGAATAATGCTGGTGCTGCTAATGTTGATGTCGAGAATATGATTATAAACAACGATCCTAACTTCAATCTAGGAGCTGCAACACGTATTTCAATGTTGCAAGGAGCGCGTAAATCATTTTCATGTGCGATTCCACTGCATCATATTTTTGGATTCTGTAGAAACGTCAGAAAAGTTATCTACGGGGCGAAGCATACAGTATCGCTTGTACGAAAGAGTGATGATAATGACGCAATCTGGAGGATTCCAGCAGATGCTGCAAATCCCAATGCTGATGCCGGTAAAGTCAATTTAACAAAAATATCATTGTGGATGCCAGTGTTGACTCCAGCAATCACCGCAGAAGAACGATTACTATCATTTATGGACCAAGGAGGAAAGTCGTTGTTGAGTTGGCTAACCGTGAGTACAGATGTGAAGCAATCAAATCTGAACGGGTTATTCACGTGGAATCTAGCATCAAAACAAGGCGTTTCTGCGCCACGTCATATATTTATTGCGTTACAAGATAACGCACGAGTTGGCGATCAACGTTTCAGTCATATGATATTTGATCAGTTAGGTGTGAAAGACATCTCACTGAGAATAAACGGCCAACAGGAACCATCCGAGGATATACAACTTAATTACACAGAAAATCATATTGCACGAGTTTATCATCGTCTGTTGTCATTTATGGCACGCGACCAAAATGTCGATACTGGTTTGCAAATATCACAATATGATTTTAAAAATCTATATCCGATCTATTACTTCTCACTGGAACATCTCGATTTGACAAGACAGTCAGTTGTTGATATACATTTTAGAGCTAATAATGTGACTCGTGGTGCTATTGCTGATTATAGAGCGGTTGCTGTCATTCTCAGTGATAAATCAATGCTACTCGAAGGTGTTGGTGGAAGAATGAGAGTGGTAGATGCACCAGTAGAAAACATGTAATTGAAATTGTAAACGATTTAGAATCAATCTATTATGTATAATGTCATATAGTGTTATTAGTGTTACGTTAACTCCCGGTCAATTAAAAAAATTGCAATCAGAATCGGCTAAGCGATGTGGAACCACAATCACGTTGAAACCTAATCAAATGACTGGTGGTGCAAATAAATTATCGCTGACAACTCGTCAGGTGAAACATTTCAATGATGCACTTGCAGCCAAAAAAGGTGTTCAGATTACTCTTTCTGCGGCTGCTATCAAAAATATGATTAAAACAGGCGGTATATTTCCGTTGTTAGCTGCGATTCCAGCATTGATTGCAGCAGCAGCCCCAGCGGTGGCTAAAGCGGCAGCGTTAGGAGCCGTTGGTACTGCAGCAGGAATGGCACTAAAGAAGGCAACTGGGAAAGGATATAAAAAAAAGGGACGATCCGTTCACGGATTGGGTCTAAGACTACCAGGAACCCCGTATTCGTGGTACAGCGGGAGATCCGTTCACGGATCAGGCCTGAGACTACCAGGAACGATTTATTAATTGAGGAATCGAAGATTCCTATGTCCAATTTTGATTTAATGGATGCTGCTAAAAAACTAGCGATTAAAAACTTCAGAGGTGTCTTTATGAAAGATCAATTACCACATCAACCAAACGAAACTGAAACAGGTATTATTAATCTCGATATCAGCACCGGACCTGGAACTCACTGGGTTGCATACGCTATTGATCCACGTGGGATTGTTTATTTCGATTCATATGGATTAGCCCCACCAAAAGAGTTTATGCGGTATATAAAAACCCTTCCAATGAAGACTTGGTATTCTACGCTACCAACACAACAAATGAATGACCCACCAATATGTGGCAGCGAAGTATTAAATGTCCTTGACGCTATTTCAGCATCTAGAAAACCACCTCATATTGTCGTAAATGACTACACCAGCAATCGCTGGCAACGACGAAGTCGTCAAAAACGATTTTAGAGAGAGAAAGAGTTTTACAATAACATGATTGATATTTGGGGGAGATCTTTGAAACCCAAACCCGATGGCACTGCAACCCCTGATTCTATCAAGGATATAACAAAAAAAATTAAAGATGAAATCGCTGAGACGTTGAATTTAGAAAGTGTTGAACCCAATGAAATAGTTGTATTTCAGGACAAACAGGGTAAATTGAAATCTAGTAATATTTCTCTGGATGATATTTTAGTTAAACAACGAAACGCAATCGAGAACACCGTTGCGTTATTTTCGGATCAGGGTAAATTGAAAACCAGTAATATTTCTCTGGATGATATTTTAGTTAAACAACAAAACGCAATCGAGGATACTATCGCGTTATTTTCCGATCAGGGTAAACTCAAACCGGGTGTACTCGTTTCGACGATTACAGATCGATTAAAAACTCTCAACGATGAGTTAAACAATTCTCTGGCTGTACTAAAAATACTTGAATCTAAAATTGAAGATAACGGAAAACAGTTTATATCATTTCGTAGAAATATCATTGATAAATTTATTGGAACCCAGTTGGATAAAATTGAAATAAAACTCCCTGATATTAAAAAATCCATCGATGAGACGAAAACTTTCATCGAAGCCGTCAAAGGTGATTTTTCGAGGATGATAACAATCATTGAAAAAACAAAAATTCCTCATGAGAAAACCAATAACGTAGTATATACAATCCAACACGGATCATTTGAGTGGACACCTACAAACAACAAATTAGATATCACTGCAACCGTTAAAGGTATTTATCGATTAACACTAGTAGCACCAATTCAATTTAATATATCATCGTCGAGTTCATCCGGGGTCAATAATGTGATATCAACGATCATCGACAAGGATAAAACTGAAAAGTTCACTATAACAGCTACTGATAAAGATTTGGCTAGAACTTCGGTATCATGGTATGTAGAATTCGTAGCGGATTTAAGTAAATAACTAAATTGAAAGGATTTCACAATTGAAAACGCTAGTGTTTTTAAAATAAAAATGATTTCATCAACTCAATGTTGCTATGATCAGGTCAGAGAATTTCAAAATAGACTCAAAACCCTCACTGAGGAATATCAAATAAAAATAAAAAAATACCGACGAAGAATCACCACAATTGATGTTATTATATACTCGGTGTCAAGCGTTCTCACTGGTGCCGGAATAATACTTGCATCTGTTACAATGATTGCCCCGGTCGTAGTTCCAATTTGCATTTCTGCGGTGGCTACAATCGGGGGTATATTAACCGGGATAGCAAAAAAGATATCATCATGCAGTCAGAGTAAACTGCAGAATTACTTACTTCAATTTCATATTGCATCAACCGCATATTCGCAATTATCATTGATGATATCGTCGTCACTCGATAATACGATTATATCAGATAGTGAATTCTCAGCGATGGTCAGTATTTTTGATTCCGCGATATCGAAATTAGAGCGACAACATGAGTATAATAACAATGACAACACCGATGGAATCAGAAAACACGAACCCAAAAAACAAAATGATCTCAATAATATCAACATTACCAGATTGTGAGTTCTCAGTGATGGTCAGTATTTATGATTCCTCGATACCAAAATTAGAAATAAATCATGAGTATAATGACGACACAGCAGGAATTACTTCAACAAATAGTGGAGAACACGAAACCAGTACAAACGAGTATGATATCAATAACATCAACGAAACCCGAGTTTAGTGTGAATTTCCCTTCTCCGATTCCAGTGAAGGAGATAGCGCTAGCAAAACTACGAGTGTATCACAGTTGGCCTAATATCAGATCAAAACCATTTGGTGGTCAACAACCGAATAACTCTTTAGTGTTTGCAAATAAGAATAAACCCGACGGAACCCCAGACTGGAACGTTGTTTCAATACCAACAGGGTCTTACCAAATCGAACAAATCAATGATGAATTCGCGCGTAGAATAAAATCGATTACTGGAGTAGAGTCAAAAATCGCTATAACAGTTCATGAACCGACGCTATCATCCGCAATTGAAATAAGCACAGAAGGATACGTCGTTGATATCTATCAAAGCTCAATAAGGACCGTACTAGGATGGCCTGAATTACCGCCCCAGAGTAAAACTCTGGAGGAAACCGTTGATTTACCAGAACCACAAAAATCTGATTATATCACCGACAGAATAAAACCTAAAAATCCAATAAGGAGTTATAAAAAATACAACATATTTATAGAATTTTTCGGGTTAGCATACGAACATAGGGCGGAGGGTGGACCATTGCAGGAATATAATTTTGTTAACGAACCTGAAATCATTAAAAATTTCACAGCAATGAATAATGATTTATCGCTGTTGTTAATATCTCTTAAATCCGGCTCTCTCAGCCGAGATGAATTTATCAGCGTCGTAGAAACATGCAATAAAATTATCGACGATATGGAAACATTTAATTCACAAATTATTCAAGTAATACTCGATGATAAAAACCCCACATCGAGAACAGGATTTGCAAATCAATATAAAATCCGCGTTGAAGATATCCCAACATTTAAACTACCAGGATATAACGTACTGGAACTAAAAAAACTTCTCAGTGACACCATCGATATTGGTTTTAAAATAATTCATGATGCATGGAAAAAAACAGCATCACCGGAAATAAAAATCCTCAAACACAATAATGACCCAGACGGTGGCGGCAGGCATATCGCTCCGTTCAACGTGAATATATCCTCAGTGATTGCGCTTAATTTAGTGTGTGATGTTATCGAAGGAAGCTATCAGATTAATCTCGAACGATCAAATCAAGCTCAGCAAGGATATATTCTTTATTCATTTGCACCAACAGCTCCTCCAGGATTCCTAATTATTGAAAACCCAATTAATCCTGTCTATATGCGATGCCATAATAATTCATTAACCAGAATTAATTTCAAACTCACCGACCAGTCAAATAATCTGATTGATTTACAAGAAGAGGTGTTAGCGATTAGTCTGTTTGTGAAATCATAAATGATTTTCGTCCTAAAGACTGGATCAAATATTCGGTTAAAATCATTTTATTATTTTTATTAACCCAGAACTGAAAACTTTAGCAGCAGAGAGGGTGGATGACAACAAGTTGCGACCAAAATTAATTAAAAAATCGTTTTCATTTTTTTAGTTAAAATGATTTCGTAGGGAGATTTCAATCAATTTTTTGTCTGAAAACGTTGTAGGGTTCGCCCCTGAGACATTTTTTTTTGATCGTAGGAAGGCTCGTTTCAGGATTTTAATCAAAATTTTGCCTGAAAACGTTGTAGGATTCACCCTCTCTGCTGCTTGTCTGATAATCTTCCTTTTAAAACCTGACTACTGTAAAGTTTTGCACTAGAGTTGAAATTTTGTTTTTTAGGTTGTGGAGAAAATGAAGTAAGTATGCACATTTCGAGACACAATGCATACTTGATAGTAAATGTTTACCTCAAAAAAGCAGTTAACTGCTGGGTCAATTTCGGTAACGTTAATACTGGTACCACTTAAATAAAAATAGACTAAATTATTGTTGGACCTTGCTCTGTGTATAGCATGCTGTATTTTCGGATGTGTGTGAATACCTATCACAAAATGCGCTGTAGCATAAGGTATTTAATTTTCCCACATGCCTCACAACGTATTTGAATAGGAAACAATTAAATCTTTTTGTTATATTTCGTTTGTAAGCAACAATAATATATATATATATATATATATATATATATATATATATATATATATATATATATATATATATATATATATATATATATATGTTCCTACTGGGTATCGCATTAATATTATAAACTGACAATGTACAGGCAACATTACAATAAAAATGTTACGAATTATATAAGCCGCATAGATAATTTTTACAAATCTTCACTGGTGCCTTTGAATAACTTTGAACCACATAAACAAGGCAAAAATACATTTTTAAAGGATACCGTCTAAGAGAAAAAAGAATAAGATTGCTTAAAGTACCCTTCTATCTAATAATTTGAGCTCAATAGACCCCCCCCCCCCGCAGTATTATTTATATGTACGCCTAGTGGAGACGGAGATACAAGCAGTGAGAGAACACAAATTCTTAACGTTAAGTGGACTGCAAAACTCGTCCAAGTTAGATCAGACCCACATTACTCCATTTTCACATTATACAGAAGTTTGTTCATATGTAACATACATTTTGCTAAAATTGCTACGTGGAGGAAAACTGCGCTCAAATATTATTTGGATTACAAAGTTGACAAAAGCGGCATTTATTATGCAGTTTAAAACACAAGCCCACAATTGAAGGTAGTTTTTTTAGCATAAAATAGAACTCTGCGAAAATAATGCATACAGGACTTTTTCATTTGTATCTTCAATAAGGCAATTGTGAAAGGGCCCCGAGAGGCCGAGTGGTCTAAAGCGCTGTCCGTTACGGATCACTGCCATCTCACCTCTGTCTGCGTGGGTTCGAGTCTCGGATTCGGCCAATATGGGTATGTGAGAAAGCTTGCCAGTAGCTTCTCGTGGGTCGGTAGTTCTTTCCGGGGTTTTCCGGGCTCTTCCTCCACCATTAATACTGGCCGCCATGTATAGCCTTGTACTGAAATGGCGTTCAACCATAAATAAAAAAAAACATGAATTGTGCAATCTCACGCCTATATGTTTGATCGCAAAACAAACACAGGTGTCCACCGTATCATTGATATATCCTAAGATTAATACATTTTTCAATTGTTTGTTTCTTTTAAGGAAAATGTTTTGAACGATTTGTATGTGAATCAGCTAAACTTTGGTTTAGTTAATCTTACTGATGGCAGTTTGATGTTAACCGTATACGATTAAGATTCTTTTGCAACGGCAGAACCGAGTCTGAGATAATTGACAAGTTTATACATTTTAGAGTCCTTGCCGGTCACCAGTGTGATTCTTCGTCGAATTGATGGATTATCTGTCTGTCTGTATGCATGCATGTATGAATGCACGTACGGATGGAGGGATGGATGGATGGATGGATGTCAATAGAGAGTTATCGAATGCTGATATCCTCTGATGTTTGTGAACATTAACACACTCATTTATTATTGTACTCATAACACTCGAACACACACAAATGATGCGTTCTCATCTTGACATTTTTTTATTCCGGTAAAGAAATAAATGACATTCTCTGTTTCACATTTATTTTGTTGGACCATGTATGTTCATGTTTTTGCTAGTTGCTGGGTTAGAACATATGCTTGTCTCTATCATATGGTGACAGGTTTTGCATCCTTTATCGTTACAGAGGCCAGTTTTTACTAGGGTGGTCTTGGTTTGTGATTGCCGATCTCTTCGCACTGACTAGGATGTCTTCGAGATTTGTTTTGGTTTCCGGTAGGCTACTACATAACACTTATCCTCCGGCGGCATCACTTTCAGTTATAAAAAACTAATTTCAATTGCTCAAAACTCCAATTGGAGTTACGAAACCTTGGAAAAAGGGGAATCTTACTGGATACTTCGACCTCGAATGGCGAAATAAAGCGGTTTAAACCAAGAAGAGTAGAAAAAGCAGTTACACACAAACAAAATCATCTTTTTGCAGCCGGCACATTTTCGGTTAAATAATTCTCTGATTTTGCTTATTAGTCATATAATTAATAGTATAACAATGAAATATCTAGGATATAATTTTTGTTCAGATAAATTTACATAAAATAACAGATGGCTTTATGGTACATTGAATAACAGGTCACTATCAAACATTTTTCTGTATCATCATCAAGTTAAAGTAAACTTGTCGAAACATAAAAAGTTTCTATCTATTATTCCTGTCGAAAATGTCCTGTAAAGTTTTATAACCTCAACGGCTTTTCTGTTAATTTTGGTTTGTCTTGTCTCTGTACTGTTCATTGTCAGTTTATTGCAACACAAACACACCTGCTTGATACATTTGCCAAAATCAATAAGCTCTTCGTAGTATACATATTACAAATTTTAACATGGAGTTAATTTCAGTCTATTAAATGCAACATCAGAACCTGTCCAATGACGACAGATAGGTGTGAAGAAATAACGGGTGAATTAAAATCATATTCTGTTTCCAAGGTCTCTGGTAGTTCAGAACTAGCTTGATAAGCAATACAAATTAATGATATTTACAATATTTCTACTAAGAAGGATTTTACATGTCTTGTTGGGAAACACTGACTCGTGTCAAAAATCTTCTACCGATTAAACATAATTCAAACATGAAGGTGGTATATACTAATGCAAGTCAGCAAGAAAATCCACTGAGACGATGGGAGTATCAGATAAGTGGTTTTATTTGTTTCTCTTTTGACAAGTGAACGTTCCCAGGGCTAACAGTTTATGTTTCGCCATATTTACTTTTGTTTAAAGATACACAACATAGTCTACGTTGAGCAATGTCCTTGAGTAAGCAATTTGATATACCAGTACTGTTGGTATATCAAATTGTGGTCCTCACATACATACATACATACATACATACATACATACATACATACATACATACATACATACATACATACATACATACATACATTACTCACAATATCAATTATGCTGTACTCTTATTGTACGCTGTATCTATGGTAATGGTTTCTTATGACAGATATATTTATATATGCTTCCGTTTTAGGCAGTTAATTGGTTTTTCGTGATTCTTTTTATCTTTCTTGCGTATAGTTTCATCCCTTCCACTTCAAGCAAGCGATTTCGGTTAAACTAAAGGAAACGCAGAACTAAAGATGCCTTGAGTCTCGAATATCGCAACCTTGGAGTCTCGAATATCGCAACCTTGGAGTCTCGAATAACGCAACCTTGAGTCTCGAATATCGCAACCTTGAGTCTCGAATATCGCAACCTTGAGTCTCGAATATCGCAACCTTTTGGCATTTATATTTTATTAATATCTTCTGACATTCAGAGTTTAAATTAGATTTCTTGAAGCAAGTAAATCTGTTTTTAAACTATAACTTGTATGCCATCACCTAAAGCATTTGTATATAATGTAAATACCGCCCCTTATTTTCAACATCTTTTCATCTGTACTCGTCAACATAACACCATTTACATCCCCCGTTGGTTGGGAAGCTTCATACTATAATGTTACTAACATCTTACCATTTTATGTTATACTATTGGGATTTTGATATCGCTGGTCGATATTAAACCTTTTAGTGTTTTTAAATGTGTATAAATACAACGATTGTATGGCGCTAAATAGCCTAAAAGTGTTGGTGCGCCGTTAAAAATCAATTAATCCAAGCAATTTTTCTTGTACTTTTATTAAAATCAATACAGGAGCATGGACGATATTGTAAATTATATGTATTGGAAATGACATTGCAGTTGCTATGTTTTGGAGAAGAGTTACTATTCATATACTAAATAATTGTCTACGTTGAAATCATCACTTGTATTTCACAAGTGTGTTTCTCCATACATTTCTACCAGATTTGAATACAAAATTCCGAAACAACTTCCGCTGCATGGAATATTTTTCTGAAAGAACTTCCGTTATATATATATATATATATATATATATATATATATATATATATATATATATATATATATATATATAAATATATATATATATATATTAATATATATTATATATATATTATATATATATATTATATATATATTAATATATATATATATTAATATATGTTATATATATATATATATTAATATATATATATATATATAAATATATATCTATATATATATATATATATATATATATATATATATATATATATATATATTTATATACATATATATATATATATATATATATATATATATATATATATTATATATACGATTGTAAATGTATTATGGTGTAAAATTTACATGTATGTACCGATATTAGAGAAAAGCGTTTATCCCTGGTTTCCTCATTTTATACGAGCACACGTGACTATATTAAAGAAATGTATGTATAATGAAACGAATATAATCTAACGGACTAATCTATGTTCTTGATTATTTTGTATCGAAATACTTTGATATATCACTAAATACTGTTTCTAAGTAATTGAAAGCATCATTTTTTTTACTGTAAACCATATCATCTTGTCCCTTTTGTCTTACCACATCAATAACTAGACGAGATACAAGTCTAGTAGCCAGCCACTTCTCTTTTAGAATGAGACTCCGAAATGATTCAACTTTATAATGTTGCAAACGGCGATAAAATTGTAAATTAATATTAGTTGCAAACGTTATTTTGGTTAACACTTGTATACAGTATATACGCGAATCGCAAGTTTGATAAATAGGGAATATAAGGTTAAACCTGATAGTCTCAACAGGTATAAAGGTAAGCAATCTGAGTTTGCGGATTCAAACTTCCTTAATACATGTTTGTTCGTTTGACGTTCATTGCATAGGGCATATCTTTCAGCTAAGAAGACCAAACTAAAAATATTGTGTGCCTACCCTCCAGCGAGAAAAAAAGAACCATTGTCCATGAGATTTGTCATAATTATCTTAAAGGTGAGTAGTGCAATAGCATTATACATTCGGTTTTGTGTCCGACTAGATTTGACTTTATAACTCTGATGCTTTGTTTTTCTGATTGTTCTAACTATAATTGATGCTTTCTTAGATAAGTGAGGTATAGATAACTTTTTTTTTTTTTTTTGCTTTTTTTCTCAAACACGCACTTAAAGATTACATAAAACTCCAAAGTCATTAATGCTCACTTTTCAGAAACATTTGACAATCACTGATCTGCATATATCGTGTTATATACATAGTAAGAAATATTACACAAGTTTCAAAAAATCTCTTCTAATGAAATATGTTGTACAAACATGTGTAATAATTTGTTTGTTTTTATAATATTGCACATTAATGCCAAGTTTAGTGTAGTCAATTATATAAAATGGACGTTTAGACCAGATCAAATTATTTCCGATTATTTAATTCTACATCGTTCGTTTATCAGACTATTTATCGTATTACAAGGCTCACTAAAGAAACACATTCACACTTAAATGAAAGTAAAATAAGCATAAAACATTGAAAGAATGCAGTTATAAGCTTTGACCATTGTTTTAAATTTGAGACATAGCACATATTTAGCAACGACACCAAACATCTGCGCACTATGTATATTTTCATTCAGGAGGAGTAAGTGGGAACAGTATGTCGAGGTATCCACTGGGGCAACTTTTGCTTCTTTTCCTGACCATTGTTCAAGGACAAAGATCCGACAAGTGGGATTTTTGCGGATGTCGCTGAGCAGAGTGGGAGTCGTGGTCTTCCTGCACAGAAACATGTGGTGGAGGCTATGCTAAACGTTCTTGCGATGTGTGGGCTACCAGAAAACCAGGATGTACTGAATTTACTGACTATGCTGTGAGTAGCTCTGGCTGGGATTACCAAAGATGCAATACTAATTGCTTCAATGGAGGATCTTTCATGGAACAAGGATCTGTCATGGAATATTCATTATTTCATGGAAAAAAGTCAGGATACTGTAAATGTGTTGATGGGTATTATGGAAGCTGTTGTGATACTAGTAAGTATATATACTGTACTGAATGTTTTGGTTCAAATGAAGCATTTTCCATTTAAAATAAGTGCAAAATATTCTTTTGAAATTATGAAGTCGCAAAGTTATCGCAGTTATTTCAGCTGTGTCAACAGCAGCTGAATAGCAGTTAAATCTTCAATATCAATCAGTTGTTCATTGTCGGAAAGAAAACCACATATTTAATTAAGCAAGATTCACCAGCCTTGACAATGTGAGGGAATTCTAGGTTAAAATGGTGAGATGTACAATGTTCAGCTAACATTTGCTTCTTCGGATAGCACGACGAGCAAATAACAAAATATGGAGTACCTGTTTTCTTTGTACCACAAAGAAAAGAACATGTTTAAGCAGTTTCAGTTACACAACCATTATGTTGTCGTATTTTATTTACGAAAGTGCTTATCTAGGTGTTTAAAACAATATTTTGTAACTCGATAAAATGTGGATTCATCTGATTTTCAGTTGTGAGATGTATATACCCAGGTAACATCTGGAACGGAGTAGTGAAGGGAACTGATTACACGTATAACAAGGTGGTCAGTTACGTGTGTAATGACAAGTACAACCTGACAGGCTCTTCAAGTAAGCAGTGTACACATATGGGGACATGGACAGGAGCGGCTCCTACGTGCATATGTATGTTACACAATTCAGATACACGTATCTATTTTAGATATATATTTGTAGATTTGAGATGAATAACATAATAAAGGATGCTACGAGAGTTATCCAATCATGGACTTATTAAATGTATATATATCAACTGCATATCAATATATTATTCCAGTAATTGCTGCTATCGCTTTTAAAACTATCTTACAATCGAATGTCTGAATTTACACCATTAACATGATGATGACAATGATGAAGATACGAACGATGATGGTGGTGATGACTGTTGATAAGTAATATTGATGTTGCTATCCTTCTTATTGTTTTTATGGCAGTTGCGAAGCATTGTGAAAAAGAACCCTGTCGCAATGGAGCCAGATGTATTGACAATCTAGGATTCTATACATGTATTTGTACCAATGGATGGACGGGGAAGAATTGTGACGTAGGTAAGTAAAGCAAAGCAAAACGAATGAAGTAACCATCGAAAAAACACGTCAAATTATTGTACATTTCCTAAAGGTAAACTTCACATGCTCATTATTGATATGATGCATCTTAAGGAAATTATATATTCAATATATATATATATTCCCCATTCCAGCCATCGCCTCTCTATAACTTGTATATATATATATATTCCCCATTCCAGCCATCGCCTCTCTATAACTTGTATATATATACATTCCCCATTCCAGCCATCGCCTCTCTATAACTTGTATATATATATATATTCCCCATTCCAGCCATCGCCTCTCTATAACTTGTATATATATATTCCCCATTCCAGCCATCGCCTCTCTATAACTTGTATATATATATATATATTCCCCATTCCAGCCATCGCCTCTCTATAACTTGTATATATATATTCCCCATTCCAGCCATCGCCTCTCTATAACTTGTATATATATATATTCCCCATTCCAGCCATCGCCTCTCTATAACTTGTATATATATATATTCCCCATTCCAGCCATCGCCTCTCTATAACTTGTATATATATATACATTCCCCATTCCAGCCATCGCCTCTCTATAACTTGTATATATATATATATTCCCCATTCCAGCCATCGCCTCTCTATAACTTGTATATATATACATTCCCCATTCCAGCCATCGCCTCTCTATAACTTGTATATATATATATTCCCCATTCCAGCCATCGCCTCTCTATAACTTGTATATATATATACATTCCCCATTCCAGCCATCGCCTCTCTATAACTTGTATATATATATATTCCCCATTCCAGCCATCGCCTCTCTATAACTTGTATATATATATATATTCCCCATTCCAGCCATCGCCTCTCTATAACTTGTATATATATATATTCCCCATTCCAGCCATCGCCTCTCTATAACTTGTATATATATATATATTCCCCATTCCAGCCATCGCCTCTCTATAACTTGTATATATATATATATTCCCCATTCCAGCCATCGCCTCTCTATAACTTGTATATATATATATTCCCCATTCCAGCCATCGCCTCTCTATAACTTGTATATATATACATTCCCCATCCCAGCCATCGCCTCTCTATAACTTGTATATATATATACATTCCCCATTCCAGCCATCGCCTCTCTATAACTTGTATATATATATACATTCCCCATTCCAGCCATCGCCTCTCTATAACTTGTATATATATATATTCCCCATTCCAGCCATCGCCTCTCTATAACTTGTATATATATACATTCCCCATTCCAGCCATCGCCTCTCTATAACTTGTATATATATATATATTCCCCATTCCAGCCATCGCCTCTCTATAACTTGTATATATATATATTCCCCATTCCAGCCATCGCCTCTCTATAACTTGTATATATATATATTCCCCATTCCAGCCATCGCCTCTCTATAACTTGTATATATATATATATTCCCCATTCCAGCCATCGCCTCTCTATAACTTGTATATATATATATTCCCCATTCCAGCCATCGCCTCTCTATAACTTGTATATATATATATTCCCCATTCCAGCCATCGCCTCTCTATAACTTGTATATATATACATTCCCCATTCCAGCCATCGCCTCTCTATAACTTGTATATATATATATTCCCCATTCCAGCCATCGCCTCTCTATAACTTGTATATATATATATTCCCCATTCCAGCCATCGCCTCTCTATAACTTGTATATATATATATTCCCCATTCCAGCCATCGCCTCTCTATAACTTGTATATATATATATTCCCCATTCCAGCCATCGCCTCTCTATAACTTGTATATATATATATTCCCCATTCCAGCCATCGCCTCTCTATAACTTGTATATATATATATTCCCCATTCCAGCCATCGCCTCTCTATAACTTGTATATATATACATTCCCCATTCCAGCCATCGCCTCTCTATAACTTGTATATATATACATTCCCCATTCCAGCCATCGCCTCTCTATAACTTGTATATATATATATTCCCCATTCCAGCCATCGCCTCTCTATAACTTGTATATATATACATTCCCCATTCCAGCCATCGCCTCTCTATAACTTGTATATATATATATTCCCCATTCCAGCCATCGCCTCTCTATAACTTGTATATATATATATTCCCCATTCCAGCCATCGCCTCTCTATAACTTGTATATATATATATTCCCCATTCCAGCCATCGCCTCTCTATAACTTGTATATATATATATTCCCCATTCCAGCCATCGCCTCTCTATAACTTGTATATATATACATTCCCCATTCCAGCCATCGCCTCTCTATAACTTGTATATATATATATTCCCCATTCCAGCCATCGCCTCTCTATAACTTGTATATATATACATTCCCCATTCCAGCCATCGCCTCTCTATAACTTGTATATATATACATTCCCCATTCCAGCCATCGCCTCTCTATAACTTGTATATATATATATTCCCCATCCCAGCCATCGCCTCTCTATAACTTGTATATATATACATTCCCCATTCCAGCCATCGCCTCTCTATAACTTGTATATATATACATTCCCCATTCCAGCCATCGCCTCTCTATAACTTGTATATATATACATTCCCCATTCCAGCCATCGCCTCTCTATAACTTGTATATATATATATTCCCCATCCCAGCCATCGCCTCTCTATAACTTGTATATATATATATTCCCCATTCCAGCCATCGCCTCTCTATAACTTGTATATATATATATTCCCCATCCCAGCCATCGCCTCTCTATAACTTGTATATATATACATTCCCCATTCCAGCCATCGCCTCTCTATAACTTGTATATATATATATTCCCCATCCCAGCCATCGCCTCTCTATAACTTGTATATATATATATTCCCCATTCCAGCCATCGCCTCTCTATAACTTGTATATATATATATTCCCCATCCCAGCCATCGCCTCTCTATAACTTGTATATATATACATTCCCCATTCCAGCCATCGCCTCTCTATAACTTGTATATATATATATTCCCCATTCCAGCCATCGCCTCTCTATAACTTGTATATATATATATTCCCCATTCCAGCCATCGCCTCTCTATAACTTGTATATATATATATATTCCCCATTCCAGCCATCGCCTCTCTATAACTTGTATATATATATATTCCCCATTCCAGCCATCGCCTCTCTATAACTTGTATATATATATATTCCCCATTCCAGCCATCGCCTCTCTATAACTTGTATATATATATTCCCCATTCCAGCCATCGCCTCTCTATAACTTGTATATATATATATTCCCCATTCCAGCCATCGCCTCTCTATAACTTGTATATATATATATTCCCCATTCCAGCCATCGCCTCTCTATAACTTGTATATATATATATTCCCCATTCCAGCCATCGCCTCTCTATAACTTGTATATATATATATTCCCCATTCCAGCCATCGCCTCTCTATAACTTGTATATATATATATTCCCCATTCCAGCCATCGCCTCTCTATAACTTGTATATATATACATTCCCCATTCCAGCCATCGCCTCTCTATAACTTGTATATATATATATTCCCCATTCCAGCCATCGCCTCTCTATAACTTGTATATATATATATTCCCCATTCCAGCCATCGCCTCTCTATAACTTGTATATATATATATTCCCCATTCCAGCCATCGCCTCTCTATAACTTGTATATATATATATTCCCCATTCCAGCCATCGCCTCTCTATAACTTGTATATATATATATTCCCCATTCCAGCCATCGCCTCTCTATAACTTGTATATATATATATTCCCCATTCCAGCCATCGCCTCTCTATAACTTGTATATATATACATTCCCCATTCCAGCCATCGCCTCTCTATAACTTGTATATATATACATTCCCCATTCCAGCCATCGCCTCTCTATAACTTGTATATATATATATTCCCCATTCCAGCCATCGCCTCTCTATAACTTGTATATATATACATTCCCCATTCCAGCCATCGCCTCTCTATAACTTGTATATATATATATTCCCCATTCCAGCCATCGCCTCTCTATAACTTCGTATGCCATTTTAACTAAAGTCTAAGTCTAAACATAAGATGAACGAGGGTGATCATATAAACGATACTAATCATATTCGAACTTAAACACGACATTATTTCACGTCTCTCTTTTTCCTAACCTTACCTTTGTAGAGTCCTTGTTGTCGATATTTATGCACGTACCAAGTCTGCTCACGAAATTAAATAGGCACTAATTATTAAAACAAACATAGGCTATATTGAAAATCCGGAAACTCTTTCTTTCGTTAGTTTTAATGAAATATTTTTCTGTTGATTGTGGAATCATTGTTGTGCATATTATAATCTGACACAATACCTTGTCTACTCACATTGGGTAATTTTGTTTAATGCTATTTCAGACATTCAGCCGCCGGTTGTGAAAGGGTGTTCTGGTAACATATTTGAGTTTGTGTCGAGCCTGACCGGAGAGATCACATGGCTAGCTCCCACGTTCGCAGACCCCATGGGAACTTCCCTAATTATACAGTCCAACTACGACAACAGCAGTTATGAGTTCCCGTGGGGAGACTTCACTGTTCAGTATATCGCCACAAAACCCAGTAATGGACTGGTCTCAAATTGTGTTTTCAACATTAGTATAAGACGTAAGCCTTTTGTAATATTCGTGCTATTATGTTTATATAGAAAACTTTATGAATTCAAAGGAAGAGACGCTATCGCAAAATTAACTAGATTCTCCACATTTAAGGAAAGTACATGACTACTTTTACAATTGTAAAGAAGATGTCTTTCAGTAACAGTTGAAATATCTGCCTTATTTGTAGAATAATGACGGTGTTTTAAAAATATCAAATCTGTTAAAGGGTTTTATATTTTATGTGAAATATGACTTCAATGTGTATGACTAATCTTGCCTGTATTTGGTATGTTTCGATGCAAATACTTTTTTCAGTTATATAAAGGCTATGAGGTTAACATTATAATTACTTTTTATTACAATAAATTAATCATCACCAGATCCGCACTGTCACGTCTTTGAAAACTTCTTAATTGCAGCAAATATACTGTTTCAGCAAATCCATGCAAAGACCTCGTTGCTCCTTTCAATGGCATTTTGATATGCAATGGATGGAAAAAAGACTACGATCATGTGTGTCTGTTTTCCTGTTTGTCCGGATTCTCCCTACCACCAGAGTTTAATTCCTTCGAGTGGTACACATGTGGGGCGTCCGGAAACTGGTTACCAAAATCTGGCCCAAACGAATGTGTCGAAAATGGTAAGAACTGATGACACGCTAGTTCACGCCAATGTCATCTTTCTAGTCCTGGATATAAACTTAAGACTTTTTGTAAAGAAAACGCTTGATTAGAATACATTCTCTGATCAGTAAAATATACATTACACTTGTGAAGTTGCCTAACGGTTCATTAGAAAAATTGGTTGTGTAATTAAAATAAATCGATCTTCTGTTTAAGCTACATTTCATGGTCAAGTTTTGCAGAAAATAAATTGTACTGACTAGAAAGAAAACCTAATTAAGACTGACACAGCAATTATAGAAGGCCAATAATACATCAAGATAAGTAAATAATGCTGAAGGGGTTAGTTCACTAATTGCTCAACCTGCTTTTAATATTACGTCAAGAAGATATCCATTACGTAAGTAAGACTACTTAATCAGTTTCAAGGTGGGAATAATTACTTTCGTTTCTTAATTAATATATGTATGTTTTGAGAATCACTAAACTTACAAAGGTAAATACTGATACAAAGTAACTGTCTAATATGTTCTCTTATTTTGGTATTTTTCAGAGAGCGGATTGACCTTCGGTAACCCAGTGGACATTGGTATAAAGGACTGCAGAGATGTTTCACAAATAAAATTAGCTTCCAACTATTTTATTGAAAAGTTGAATTCATCAAGCTTTAGTGCTGTGTGCAAGGACTATCCGACTGACTGCCTGCCAGACAATGTTGATGTATCATGTCGTTAATATAAGAGTACTGCTATAAGAATCAACCATTTTAGTAAATGATTAGTCATTTTAGGATTAAAACTTGCAAATCTTTTAAACTATAGTCCCTACTGTTTGTAAATAAAGTTTAAATACTATTATTGACTATGATAAAAAGCCGTTTCGTCTTTTATTTTGACTATGATAAGAAGTTGTTTCGTCTTTTATAATTCATACTCGTTTGAACTGTTTATGTCTGGCATGAAAATGACTCAATGTGTATTAATTGATGACATATGTTGCTCAGTCACTAACACAACTTATAAAACCTTGTCGTTCGTGCCCTTTAGATCCTACCAAACCGTACATTTCATACCACCTTTACAAATGCAGAAAAGGTCTTAACTAATTTATCATCCCAATATAGTAAATATGCTACAATTTTCAAACAATACATTATTGTGTTGTATATGGGAAACCTAAGACAAATTTTAACCAAAAGTATATTCTGATGTTGGCATATATAAACCAATAACGACTGGAAGCAGTTTGTATAACACTTGGTTTATTTCCGCAGCATGCGTTGAATTAATTGCACTGCAAATATTTTACTTGGGATATCTACAGATTTATCTCAACACCTGAAGGGCCTTTTGTTTTGACGTTAATACAACTTGTTTTTCATACAATTTGAAAGACAGTGTACGATCATTACATATGTTATTGCAACGTAAGATGACGTTTTGTGTTAGTTTTGAATCAATTTTCTTTAATATTTATATATCAATCATTTGTTTCAATAAATTATGTATTCAAAACATGTCAGTTTTGTTGTAAATGTATTTAATTATTTTAAATGCATGTAAAAATATTGTTTCGTTCGTTCAGATAATAGCCTGTCTTTGAAATTTTCGTTTTTGTGGAGACATTCTTCCAATGAATTTTGTGCCTAAATATCTCTTTATCTGCACCTTTAGGATCAAAATATTTAAAATATATAGGCACTTCCTAAAATATTATTAGATCGTAATAACTTAACAGATCAAATCATATGTACGGGATAAAGTCAAGGGTAGTCTTAACTGCATTTGTGACTCTCCATTGCTCCTAATGAGAATGTGATACTACCATCGATAAGTGTATGATGGCATATTTGCAAGTGCATTGACCAAACGTCTTCAATTTATTTACAGCCATATTGTTTCAGAAACTAAAAAATAATCTGCCTTCATGAATTGTGATAAAATTCCCATATGAAATCGTCGAATGGAAATTACACTAAAATATGGAACATAATTTGAAGATGGCCATCAGAACCGTTTTTCCACGGTACAATTCGCCAACGGACTTGCAATGCTGTATGCCACTCTCATTAAGCATATGAGGTATTTAAATGCCAAATATTTGGGGTTAATGTTTGGCGAAAATTATCGAGACCGACAAATGTCCCCCACAACCTTTTCGCCGCGTTACAATCGGGATCATTTTAATGGAAAATGAGATGCTTGATCAGTGGGACGACACCACTTGCATCATCGGCAAAGCGACATTTATCACATTATTATAGTGACATTGTACAAAATAACCCACAATGCGATTCATTTGTTTGGGATTACTTTAGATGTTTTTCGATGAGACAGAGAACGCCAACAATTATATTCGTAAAAATATGCCGAAAAGAATCCGAATTACTGCTACATGGTTTTAATGTATACTCCGCGTTTCGATGAGACCATAATGTTGATCTGACCGATTGAACATTTGGGACATAAATGACCCATGCAGACAAACACTGAAACATAAATCTCAGGGATCAAAACGAACATTATCTTGTGAACCATCTTCCACTGTCAAATCAAACCAACAATGATGGAATAAGCAAACAAACTCTGATTGATATAACAAACAGTGATTGGCCAAACAAACAAGCAAACTTTGATTGATCAAACAAGCAAACAATTGGCCAAACACACTTTGAGCGGCGAAACAGACATTGATCGGACAAGCAGACGTTAATCGGTGAAATAAACCAAACATCGATATGTCTTGTACAACCCATATCGATTGATCTCCCAACCCCGCCTTGTTGCTAAAACCGACATCGATTGTCTTGTCGGCCAAATATCGATTGTCTTGTCAAACAACATTGATCAGTAAAACAAATTAATATGGATCGCTGAAGCAAATCGGCATTAATCGCTGAAACAAATCAATATTGATCGGTGAAATTATCAACATTAATCATTGACAGAAATATTTAATGACTTGTCAAACAAGAGTGATCAGCAAAACAGACAAACATGGCTCAGAGAAAGAAACAAGCATACGAACATGAGTCGCTAAAACAAGTATGGATTGGTGAATTTCCACCACAAACATTAGGTTGGCGACCCAAACAAACATGATTTGTTCAGCGGTAACGTGGCAACCATAATCATTGTTATGTCTTGTTGATCATTATTTACCAAATCATAGAGGTTGCGATATTTGTATTCCAGATTCTTGTATTCGGGAACTTGTGTACGGGAAATAGATGACTTACAAGAACAAAATTTAATGATCGACTGTATTTTATTATGCATGAACGATGATCAGATAATCATGATCGACGCATCGATCAGAATTAATTTGTGACAATATCAGAACGTAGTACGTACGCAAATTCATGCAGAATAACGCAAGCCATTTTCGTTTACGCAGCGCAGTAACGCCGACATATTTTGCATTGAGGAGTACACCAATACCAGTTGTTCATTCCGATTGTACGGGTCGGAGTATGATGTGAAAAAGACTGTCATGAAGAAAACAGGCATCCTGCTATTCTTTCATTCCGGAAGATACTGCGATTTTGGCTCGACGTATTGAGCAAAACTTCAGCCTCTGCATGGTTATTGTAGCATCAATCAGCGATATGTGCGTATGCGCACGAGAACACTAAAGAAGCTTCGAAGCGCCATAAAAGTAATTACTGAAAATGGCAACAATACATTGTCGGATGATCTTTACCATTTTCATCGCAAATCCGCAAGAGAGGAATTTATGTCGATCGTTGACACCGATTAGATTAGTGATTTTATCTATCAATTAGGCAATGGATAATGTGAATATTCACTGTTTGTGCACAAAAATGGCCTTAGCTCTGTGCATGGCGATGTCAGAAACGGCGATCGAACTTTGGTCGTGGCATGAGATGCCAAAATATACCCCAATGATGGTTTGAGCAATCTCCCAATCGCTGATGTCGACACGAAATTTATAATATCGATCTTGATCCACTTTAGTACACGTTCAAACAAATCTGCATCATTGAGTTTCTAGTCACATCTGACTCGCGATGGACAACAATCATATGCAATACAAACTAGAATCTCATCCGCACGTTTGGTCTATGCATTAACGTTATAAAGTCAGACATATCTTGGATTTAATGACGGAGGATTTGAGTGACCGCTCTTGATAAAATCTGCCAATGAACTAGTCAGCATTATGTCTGTGGACCGCAACGTCTTCCTTTATCATCGAATTGTATAAATCCTTTTGTTATATATGTATATTGTACCTACTGCTTGCGTATTTTGTGTAACTCAATACATGTAATCTTCTAGCCGTGGGCTAATTTGTTATACCCAGTTTCAGGACTGTAAAGCTATATTGTATGATATCTGTCCCATTGTAACATCATTTTACTGTTTGAGTAAAGTGCATTATTTTTCACCATTTGAGTGAATACGTCAATTTTACCATTTGAGTAAAACACGTCATCGTTTTGACCGTGTGAAATTACTGTGAACTATTAACCTCCGTCCTTGTATTATGTAAGGTCATTTACTTGTTTTCCCATTTATGTTACATTATTAGAATCGTTCGGATTGTGTTAATTTGTCCAATATTTTAATATTATACACGTACGGATTAATCATAATTCTTTTTTCATTGAGTCACTCATCAGTATGCATCCTATTTGTATCAACCATCAATAGTGTTTCCTTTTAAATTCGTTACATCTTGTTACATCCCTTATTAACGACGACAGTGGTTCAAAATCACAGCCGATGATAATTATGGTTGTGAGCTTATACAAGTGCCTGAATGATTTCCACCTGAGGTGCGTGCGTGCTTCATGAGACCTTTTCTAAAGATCGATACGGTATCATCGTCGTCTCTCAAATTATTCTTGTCGATGACTGATCGTCACGGCAAGGAAGACATCCCAATCCATACATTCGTCAAGTATTATCGCCAAAAAGTCGATTTGTCCAGGCGCATATAGTGTCTCTCTAGTAAACGGCATATTGCCTGATCCGTGCATTGATTCGCGAAATTCTTCTCACCTTTACTGAGTACGTTCGATTCAAAGTTGACGCATTCATCAACGATTTTGACAAAGAGAGGCCTGTCAACGGCATCGAATGTGCATCATGAGAAAATATTCGCCGATGAATAGATGAAGGGTCCACTTATATCTAGACGTTGCATTTCGTGGTCGCGTATTCACTGCATTTAATGTTCATTTGCGTGGCGTCAAGTGTCCGGATAGTCCTTTTTGCACATTACTGACCGAGATCAGTTTGAGCTGTACCTTCATGTGCTGGAAGCATTGTTTCGTGCACGACTTGCGGGAGAAAAAAAACAGTTATGGAGCGGTATAAATCAATGAAAGAGAGCATCGATGACATTTGTAAACATATAATAATACAGATGCGTCGGTGAAACCCACCATATCAGCTTGCATGCTGGACTTAAAACCGACACAGACCGTGGCCGATTGCAAGTATACAGTCCAAAGTTTATTTGTCATTAGGCTAAGTCCGGTTAGATTAAAACGGTTACTAGCATGACACGGACACGAGACAATTGGTGGTCTAAATAATCATGAATAGATTTTACGGCAATAGTGGCGACAGTAAATCTCCACTGTTTCGTCAATAACGTGCCGGTGCAGTGACGACGGGCAGCCACCACAATCTAAAGTTGCTTGAAATGTTTGTGAGGCAGTGCGGATTTCCATCTATTACGGCTACACATTTTCGTTAAATATAACATGTCCTAACTTATTTATCGAGCTCGTCAAGCAGGGTCAGATGGAATGGGTCAGATAATTAGGCGAAAGGGCCACGAATCGGTGCGTCGATGAAGACAGCAATGCAAGTTACAGAAGAAACGATCATTGATGTGCCTAGTGAATACTTGTTGCTATTGCCGGAGTGCGACATTTGTGAATGATCCCACAAAACGTGCAATTATCGTCCGTCCAAGAACATTGTGGCTGTGAATAACTATGCGAAGCTTATTAATGGCGAACATCTCGTGGATTTGCAGTGGCGTATAAACAACAAAGCGATGAATCATACATCGTCATATCAGAAGCTGAAATCGCTGCAACGATTTACATGCGTCGAGATTTCAAACTTACACTGCACTATCAAATACATACTCCCAACAAAATGTTACATGTATAGCTTGAGCCGATGTAGCTGCATTATGCGCGAGGTTTATCAACTTTGACAGTGACTTTCTGAATGCGTCCAATGACTGCTAGCTATCACAGGTTCAGGCTCAAAATATCTAGTGCGTCGCATTTGAGACTCTTCACCAATCTACTTCAAACGATACGAAAACTCAGTCTCATCGATATTTCGACATGGTGTAGAAATCATCTTCACAGATCAGAGGGTTAGCATCCATGTTGTTCGTTTGCGAGACCATCATTAATAATTCCAGTGATGAGTTTATCAGCATCATTGCAGAAGATGCCGGAAAATGCGTGCAAAAATGCTTAAATTAGATTGCAAGGCGTCATTTATTCCATGGACGTCAGCGAGACAATTTGTTTTTAACAACGCCAAGGGTAAGGGGTTGATCTCTATAGCATAGCTTCACTTAATGTTGTGATTGACCATGTTGATGAATATGCCGCAAACGTCACAAATAATGGAGACTTCTCGAACCGTCGACGACTTCTTGATACTGTAAGACTAGTATCATTTGCTGTTTGAGGTGTTCAATCATCAACGTAAGAGCAATTGTGCCTGATCATAGTTTGACTAATCGTACCGGAATAAAGATCATTTATGATATTTACATCTATAATTCAATACCAATTTCATCACACACATTTGATTCTCAAACCTAATAGAAACATGCAAAATTTGAATTGTGCATGACATACAAAACAAAATGGAAAGTCAAACCAGTGTAGCACCCGTTGCTCAGCGACAGTCAATCATCGGTCGAGCCCAAACCAATATTGTTGATCTAACACCAGCGCAGTATTTGGACGATCATGACGGGTGCAGACTTTAGGTGACCATACTGGACCGTGTTTCAGGTCATCATTATATCATATTGGTGCATTTTCACGAGTTGTTCAAATCATCTTTGATGCCCATTCACCTCAGTATTTTGACCACCGATGATGTTACGCCCACGATTGTGCATGAATGCTTTCAGGAATATCATTGACAAGTCTGTTCATGCATTTGTGTAATTGTTACGACTCTATACATGCATGCCGGCGACTAAAGATAAGCGACAAGAAAAAGCAACAAAACAACCGAGGATGAAATAAACATGACTGGATAGCAAAACTGTTAACACGCCGATTCATCATGGAATCGCGTTAGAAAAAAATCAACAGCCACCTTCATCAAAATGGCGTTTCATTTTTCGATTATTGGGGCCCGCCACAGGAAGAAAAACGCTTTCTCTAGTTATAAATGGAGCCAATTAGTTTGGATAAACAAGCCAAGGTTTTCTAAACGTTAGAGATTTGTACATTGCTCGAAAAAACAAGATCAACCAAATCATTGTTTTACGTCTGCATTATTAATTTTGTTTTACCTCAACTGAATACCTTTTATAATGACCATAATACATATTTTGGTTTCATTTTGTTATAGTAATCATACAACGTGTCCTGTAGATATAGCATATTCTCACTGTTTTCTCACCAAGAAAAATAAAATCGTCATGAAACAAAAGCAAACACAAATGCAACACATCTATCTCTATAAAGATATATTCCGAAGATTGCAATGACGTTTCCAGAACTATTTCAAATAACCCAACACAGCTACTGTTATATTTTATCTTGTTTGAAATTTATATTAATAAAAAAAACACACTGAATCATTGGTTAATCCTCCTTTCTTGGAACCAAATTGTGTATCCGATAGTTGCTAATTTTCCACTTCTACCACTCTGTTAAATATTATTACATTTAAAATACTGGTAAATAAGTATGAAAAGCGACTTAGTTGAGCACTGCTTATATGATGTACTGTATAACAAGCATCACAAAACTTAATATAAACTTCAAAATATAATGGCGCCTTCCATCATTCCGTGGCAAAATCACCGAGATCGAATATTGCATTATATAGATCCGCTCCGGTGGTCTAGTGGTTAGAATGTCCGCAACGGATGCGGAAGGTCGTGGTTCCTACCTGGGCCGAGTCATACTAAAGACTTATAAAATGGAACTAACAGCTGCTTCGTTTTGAGCTCAGCATTAAGGAGGTTAGTGTCTGGAATGGTCGGACTAGTGTCAGGATAATGTGATGGGGGGAGGGGGAATCATGATATATTTTTGCGAGATGATGCCCAAGTGCTAGACATCACTATTAAAATGGTCACTACTACATACATCGTAACAATATGACTGAAAATAAAAAATGCTATAGCTACGTTACAGATCACAATTACACACATAACACACACACACACACACACACACACACACACACACACACACACAATCATTATCAGTGTCAAAGTCAATATGGTTTTCTTTAGAAATAGTGTGAGTATTTACAATATAATCAGTTTTTGAAGTCGTTCTGCATTTAACCAGACAGTAAGTTCAATATAAATTACTTAAGATGGGCATTTATGTACACCATTTTGTATTTCAGCAAACTGATCAATTGTTTAAAAGCTTATCCTTTATATAGCAAATAGCGAAAACAAATACGGATATAATTTTGAAAATTTCAAGCAGTCTTATCTAATTTACAAATCCATAAACAAGTACTTTTCAATATATTAGCTTACTGCTATTTTCTATGCTATTAATTACAATTCCTCCACTATTACGTCTGGCATTCCTATGATTGAACTTCATATAACAGTAAATATGGCTATACTCTGAGAAATTTCACTTAGCAGACGAAGAATTGAATGGATACATTACATTATTCTGATAGAAAGCCCCACACGTGCTTTGATATATATCTTTGATAACAAGATACGCATTAAAAGCTGCATGCATTAGAACACGTGCGTATACTTCTTTCTATTTTCCAATTATAACGGAAATTCTATGACAAAATGATGTTCGTCGTAGAGTATTTAACACAATTTACGTTTCCCATTTTCTCATGGTCTTTCTTTGACGTATTCCATCCTTCATGTGCAAGTTCCTATCTATGTGATGAGGAAATTAATGTAATTAATGCAGTTCTGTATTTTTGGATCCGATCGCTCCGTCCCTAGTGGTTAGAGCGTCCACCTCATGTGTGGAAGGTCGCGGGTTAGAACGCCGGTCGCGCTATATCAAAGACTTATTCAAATGGTACTAACAGTAATCTCGCTTGGCGCTCAGCATTAAGAGTTTAGTGTTAGTACAGGTAGACCTAGTGTCAGGATAATGTGACTGGGTGGGACATCATCCTATATGTCTGAGGCCTGATGCCCGAGAGCTAGACATCACTATAAACGGCCATACTGCAGACATCGTATCGATATGACTAAAAAATCTTTGCTAAACCTACGTTAAAAATATAAATATCACACACACACACACACACACACACACACACACTATTTTCAGATCCTAATACATGTATCTACAAAAAATGACAGAGTTTGTATAAAACTTACTATTCGGTCAGACTATATGTATGCTTACTACGTACCAGCTGTATATGACTACAAATGACCTAGGTCTGTGTTGTCGAAGCTTTAACTTTAAATAACAACAACAACGGCGACAATAGCAACAACAACAACATCAACATGAATAGAAACAACAAGAACAACAATACTACTACTACTGTTACCACTACGAAGACAAAGTGGCCCATTCCATGAGGAGAAAAGCACCCAAAAATATGCATGTAATTCAGGATGTGGATGAAAGAGATAGTACTACTAGTACTACTACTACTACCACCACCATTAATAATAATAATAATAATAATAATAATAATAATAATAATATAAAACAACAACAACAATAATAATAATTAACATTAATGCTAATGTTAACTACAATAGCAATAACAAATTACATGAATATATGCATCAAGATTTGTTATATGTAGGAGATTTTTCTCAGATTGAGTTTACTGAACGTCCGCAGATTTGTCTGCTTCAACCATTAAGGAATGTGGATAGAGGTTATACTTGATAAATGAACAGCTGACAGAATGATAGGATGGATGAGTGAATGGATGGATTGGGGCTTTTAGAATTCAATGAAGTTAATTCTTCCCAATCCATAGCACATGCAGGTTAGCATACTTTAAAGGGGACAAAGTCATGTCGAGTAGAAACAAGATGGTTCAATAAACAGATCTAAATTGTGTGAATCAAATATACAAGTTAATTGTCTCTAAATATGCCTTGCAAATTAATCTTTTAGGAAGAAAAACAAAAATAAGGAACATATTGAATACTTTATTCTTCTTCTATACCACAGCTGGGCAGCTCCCGAATTGCACAGAGAACCCATATGAAAGTGTACCTTAAACAATAAGGAAAATCTTTAAAAGGACTAATAAATTAACAAAGACTCTAGTATGGAGAAGTAAAATTTGAATTTTAAAATATGTATGGATCCTCACTTGAGCACGGTCGAAATCGTTATGAAATAAATAGACAATGCGATGAACGACACGGAAAAAATACACGCCGTAAAAACAAAAGCTTTTTTTTTCCCTAAACAAAAATAGTACATCGTACTTCTTTCAAAATTAAAAATCAAATAAATGAATATAAAACAAATTGTGAAAAAATCTTATATATCAAATGCATATAGCACCGATATTAATATCATACATGGGGTACAGGTGACCTCTGGCCAAGGTCGACAAAATGAACTAGGGAAAGAATTTTGAGATTAGATGAATAAAACCTACTCGAATGATCAACCCTCCACCCACCTCCAAAAAAGATGTGTAAATATTAGAAGTTCCAGACAGAAGATTATGTTTTTATTCTCACATTTCTAAATGAATCTAAAAAGCGAGCTGTAAGAGCAATCAAATTAAAGAGAGATGGCTTTATGCTAACTCAACACACCACTTTGTGCCAGAGACATTTTGAGCTTGAATGTTTCTCTAAAGACCCAAGAGCAGCGCCATTGTCAGAATTTGACGAGTCTTGTTTATCTTTATCCCACAAATTTATCCTGTAAGGTTGGACGTTAATATAATATTCTACGTCGGGAATGTTGTTATTGTTGTTGTAGGGTTAAACGCGCCATGTTCAGCACACGATAGGCTATACATGGCGGCCAGTATATGTTGGTAGAGGAAGAACCCGGGGAACCCCCCTCCCCCCAGAAAGAACCACCGACCCACGAGAAGCTACTGGCAATTATTGATTTTACATCCTGTATTATGTAGAAAGATATGACACGATAACACATGACCGATTAGTCAGTGAATAATGACTTTGTTTATCAATTCAAATTTCAACCTCAAGTGAATTATCATATCGTACATCCCCTTGTCCAGTTGGAGATATGTATATAAGTGGATGCGACACTCAAATGTATAATCCAGCTGTCCAAATGAAGATGGTTTCACAATCTAAAGCATAGAGAAGTGTTCTGATTTTAAGTCATGGATGCGGTGTAGTAAGCTACAAATGAATGATGATAAGCTGAATCCATTTGCCCAAAATTAACAGAATCAATTAATATCAGCGACTTTTCCATTAAATTTAAACAAACACTTAGAAATCTACGTTATTTTTAATCTCTCTCTCTCTCTCTCTCTCTCTCTCTCTGCCTAACGAATTAATCTTTTAGGAAGAAAAGAAAACCTTGGAACATATATAATACTTTCTTCTTCTTCTATTACACCGCAGGGCATCTCCCGCACTGCACAAAGAACCTATATGAATGGGTACCTTAAACAATTTCGGAAAATCTTTAAAAGTACAAACAAACAAACAAGTTTGTAATGTGTATACTACGAAGAGCTTATTGATTTTGGCAAATGTATCAAGCAGGAGTGTGTGTGTGTGTGTGTGTGTGTGTGTGTGTGTGTGTGTGTGTGTTGCAATAAACTGACAATGAACAGTACAGAGACAAGACAAACCAAAATGAATAAAAAAAACGTTGAGGTTATAAAACGTTACATGACATTTTCGATAGGAATAATAGGTAGAAACTTTTTATGTTTCGACTAGTTTACTTTAACTTGATGATGATACAGAAAAATGTTTGATAGTGACCTATTATTCGATGTACCATATCGCCATCTGTTATTTGACGTAAATTTATCTGAACCAAAACTTATATCCTAGATATTTCATTGTTATATTATTAATTATAGGTTGTTGGGTGACTAATTAGCAAAATTAGAGAATTATTTAACCGAAAATGTGCCGGCTGCAGAAAGATGTTCTTGTTTGAGTGTGACTGTCTTTTCTAATCTTCTTGGTTTAAACCGATTGATTTCGCCATTCTAAGACGAATTATCCAGTAAGATTCCCCTTTTTTCAAGGTTTCGTAACTCCATTTGGAGTTTTGAGCACTTGCAATTAGTGTTTTATAACTGAAAGTGATGCCGCCGAAAGATAAGTGTTATGTAGTAGCCTTCCGGAAACCAAAACAAATCTCGAAGACATCCTAGTCAGTGCGAAGAGATCGGCAATCACAAACCAAGACCACCCTAGTAAAAACTGGCCTCTGTAGCGACGAAGGATGCAAAACCTGTCACCATATGATAGAGACCAACTAGCTGGTCTACATATGATAGAGACCAGCATATGTTCTAACCCAGCAACTAGCACAAACATGAACATACATGGTCCAAAAAAAAAAATGTGAAACAGAGAATGTAATTTATTTCTTTACCGGATTAAAAAAAAATGTCAAGATGAGAACGCATCATTTGTGTGTGTTCGAGTGTTATGAGTACAATAATAAATGAGTGTGTTAATGTTCACAAACATCAAGGGATATCAGCATTCGATAACTCTCTATTGACATACATACATCCATCAATCCCTCCCTCCGTACGTGCATGCATACATACATGCATACAGATAGACAGACACTGGCGTAACCTTAATAATATCGAACTCTCGACAGATAATCTATCAATTCGACAAAGAATAACACTGGTGACCGGCAAGGACTCTAAAATTTATATACTTGTCAATTATCTCAGACTCGGTTCAGCCGTTGCAATAGAATCTTAATCGTATACGGTTAACATTAAACTGCCATCAGTAAGATTAATTAAACCAAAGTTTAGTTGATTTACATACAAATCGTTGTAAACATTTTCATTAAAAGAAAAGTATTAATGGTGGAGGAAGATCCCGGAAAACCCCAGAAATAACCACCGACCCACGAGAAGCTACTGGCAAGCTTTCTCACGTACCCACATTGGCCGAATCCGAGACTCGAACCCACGCAGACAAAGGTCAGATGGCAGTGATCCGTAACGGACAGCGCTTTAGACCACTCGGCCACTCGGGGCCATTTCACAATTGCCTTATTGAAGATACAAATGAAAAACTCCTGTGTGCATTATTTTCTCAGAGTTCTATTTTATGCTAAAAAAAACTACCTTCAATAATGGGCTTGTATTTTAAACTGCATAATGAATGCCGCTTTTGTCAACTTTATAATCCAAATAATATATGATCGCAGTCTTCCTCCACGTAGCAAATTTAGCAAATTGTATATTGCATATGAACAAACTTGTTTATAATGTGAAAATGGAGCATAGTAGCGCTGATACATAAAATCTAACTTTGACGAGTTTTGCAGTCCACTTAGCGTTAAGAATTTGTGTTGTCTCACTGCTTGTATTTCCGTCTCCACTAGGCGTAATAATAAATAAAACTGCCGGGGGGGAGGGGGGTTCTATTGAGGTCAAATTAATAGATAGAAAGGTACTTTAAGCAATCTAATTTTTTCTTAGACTGTATCCTTTAAAAATGTAATTTTGCCTTGTTTATGTGGTTCAACGTTATGCAATAGCGCCAATGAAGATTTGTACAAGTTATCTATGCGGCGTTTATAATTCGTAACATTGTTTATTGCATAGTTGCCTGCACATTGTCAGTTTATCATATTAATGCGATAGCCAGTAGGAACATATACATATTATTGTTGCTTACAAACAAAATATAACAAAATGATTTAATTGTTTCCTATTCAGTTACGTTATGAGGCATGTGGGAAAATTAAATACCCTATGCTACAGCCCATTTTGTGATAGGTATTCACACACATCCGAGAAAACAGCATGCTATACACAGAGTAAGCTCCAAAAAATAATTGAATTTAGTCTATTTTTCTTTAAGTGGTACCAGTATTAACGTTACCAAAATTGCTTTTTTGAGGTAAACTTGTACTATCAAGTAAGCATTGTGACTCGAAATGTGTATATAAAATTCATTTTCTCCACAACTTTGAAAACAAAATTTCAACTTTAGTGCAAAACTTTACAGTGGTCAGGATTTAAAAGGAAGATTATCAGACATCAATTTGTACGGTTTAAAGAAAGATAGTGTAACCCAAGATATCCGTTCGACTTATACTTTAATAAAGCGCTCGACACCCACATGGTAGAACCAGGTTTTTTGTCCTTTGTGCTAACCTATTAAATGTGACAAATACTAGATAATAGCAGCGAAATTGGCTTTTGTTGTTCATTTGTTTTGTGTTGGGGTTTTTTGTTTCATTTTGTTAGTTTCTTTAAAAACGCCTTTAGCACATTGTTGGCTATATCGTGCCAGCGATTCCAGTCCAAATTAACCCCGAGTGTGTCATTGGAAAGGACAGTTCCCGTTTCCGCGTCAACATATAACCTATAATATGTTGAAGGTGCCGTTCATAGGAACAACAGCAAACACAACCCCATCTTTCATACAAAGGTAATACTTTAAACACCACGACGTGCCTGTATCCAATAGAGGACATATATTTTTGATAAACGGTAAACATAAACCACACTATCTGTTTGTATGTACGTGCAGTACACGTAATTCTGTCTTGGATGCATTCATATAATCTCACCAAATTTACTTTTAAGTAAAAATAAAAATCGAAGAAGTCATTTTAACTCTAAATTTATAAATATATTCCGGTTAAGACGTATATCGTGTACTCTAAATTTGACACTAAATTCCGGTTAAGACATATATGGTGTACTATTTTTACTTCTTATTATATAAATTTTATTATGTGAAAAGTTGGACAGTTCCACTAAATAAAGCGTTTTGAGATGCAGGTATAACATTATAAAGGATTGTGACCCTACGTATCAAAAATTAAATGCACAACAATACTTAAGATAAAGCCAGTATTTTGCTTTTCATACCATCTTCTGCGAGCACTTGTTTAAGGGTTGAAACGATGTGCCAGTGCGCAAAGATCTTCAGTTCGAGAGATTATTGCTTCGTGAACAAGAATCTGCTACTTCTGAAATTGATAATTAGTTTTACCACGATACCCGCTTTAAAAGTAGACAGGTATAGATAACGTTTGAGCAAGGAAGAGAAAATAAATCCACTTGACTCAATTCAGTTTTGAATGTTTCAGTGAGTTGGGTCTTGTGTAAGTATCCTTGTACATGTATGAGGTCGATCCTGCTTGAGTGTTGCCGCTAAATTATAGAAAACTATTATAAAACTTATTTTATTTCCAGGAAGAAGTGGAGGAAGACTATTTTTTTACGGTGAGTAAGAGATCTTGGAAGCTTTAGGTCTCGCATTCAGTTTATATCAGCCATCATTACTAAACAAAGTTCCAAACACACATATTTTATGCTTTCAGCGACCGTCCTGTTATTACATCGGATTTTAATACGGTTGCCTGTTAGTCTCTGAGTTATATTTGTTCATCATACGTTGCAAAGGTTTGTTTATGATCAACTATTGAAAAGTTCAAAAACGTTTTATGCAGCTTTAGGCCAAAAAATAAATCGAAATATATTTCTTTTTTAAATGAATGTATTGAATAGCTTAATATGACGCCATTTAAATAATTTCCATTCCAAAATATAAGAAATATTGTCTTGAGAACATAAACTAGAACTGACATAAGTTTACAGGTGGAAGTTAATTTTTTGAACACATTATTGTTTCTTTGCTTCCCAATGCAGCGTGAAAAGAAAATAACAAATTCAATGATAAAGTGGTCAACAAAGATAGTTGCAGCCATGTCAGATATTAACCATCAAGAAAATAAAGAATTCTGTTAGAAAGAAGTCAAGAGGCAAATATTTAACCAAGAATGTACTATTAATGTATTTCTGGGCATAACGTTACTCTCCCTCCCCCTTACTACTTTGATGTCGTTGCTATGAACCCACGCAAAACAGTATCCTAGGTTCGACGAGGAAAGAATGGATGAAATACAAAACTACTCTGTGTGTGTGTGTGTGTGTGTGTGTGTGTGTGTGTGTGTGTGTGTGTCAATAAATAAATAAACATCCGAATATTCATATGGCGCCAGTAGTACAAAATCTCATTGCATCCTATTGTTTAATTGTTTTAATAATATAAGGTTTTGCACTGTCTTTAGTTAATAGTTTAGCGATGTTTTCATTTTTAACACACGTGCAGTTGTATTAGTCTGCAGTAGTTGAGTAAAGAACATGCTTTGATGAAGCAAAATAAATACTAATTATGATGGCGTAATTAGATCTTTTTTTAAACAAAATACATTAACTGCAGCAGCAAAGTAGCAGAGCAGCAAATAAATATAGCTCACTCATTCGTTCTTAATACAGTCCTAATTTTTAAATCACGAAAAGATATATTTTTACTCACAAGAGAAGGCTATAAAGTTATATAGTTAATTTCATAATATGGATTGCAAGTGTTAAGATGATTGGAAGAGTACATGATAAAAATAACGATTCTACGGGTGAGATTTGATGACTAAATATGCAACTTGTATCACTTCGACTTATATCTCCATGTTACCATTCCAAAGCTTATCAACCTTTGAACGTTTTGTTCTGTGATTAAACTATCTGTATGTTAAATAAAAGATACGTAAAGATAAAAAGTTATCTTTAGGAAATCATACACATGTCCATTCCCAAAATGCATTAGATTTTACAATTTAATTTTTACAAAAATGTGTTTATTTTAACAGTCATTATGACATTATGCTATAAGAAAAGGATCTATAAATCACCGATCTGCATACATGTGATATTTAACTTCTAATTTACTGTCTTGCGCCCGCGTGTATATTCTAGTTATCAAAAGAGAATCAATAAAGGCATCCCAAGTTAAGTGTGCCACAGAAGGTTTAGAACACAAATTGGTCTGATCAGCTTTTGCTAAATGAAAACAAACCGGTCAGTGATGTCATGGTCGGCATTAGAACTCGAAGGAGGAACAACAAAACAACAACATAGTAACAAACTTAATATTACCCGTCATAGTGACGTCGCCGTCAGGATTACATATATATACATATATGCCACCTCGTCAGCTTCCACTTCTTAAGAATTTTTAAATCAAGAAGATTAAGAACCTAAAGCAGATTAACCACACGAGAAACAAGGGTCAAAATATCATGACCCGTTGATGAGCAAGAAACGTTCTAATGATATACAATATCTTGAAAATCCATCGTAATTATAAACTTCTTTACATCTTTACCTCTTATTTCACAAATTCGCAACTTATATATATATATATATATATATATATATATATATATATATATATATATATATATATATATATATGCATGTATTTTTGATTATAGAAAAAGTTGCTCAGTGATAAACACCAATTTTTGTGTCACGAACAACTCAGCATCGATGATGTCCACTTTGTACATTTTTCTGCTGCTGACTTTGGTCAAAGGTGCACAAACAGGAACAAGCCTTATACAAGACGCAGTAAGTAAACACGTATATATTTCTTACTAGGTCAATAAAATTATTTTTCTCCAGGTTTTTGCACACAGTTGTTACCTTATATATATATATATATATATATATATATATATATATATATATATATATATATATATATATATATATATATAATCACCTTGAGTAGTACGACATTTTAGCATTTTAGCATTATGTATGGTACAACACATCAGTCCTTGTACGATACATTTTTGTACATACCATGCGAAATATCTATGCAATATTTAATAACTTATATATACTATTTATCACATCAAAAAGTATTAAGTCAATAATCCATTGTCACAGGCCAAAACGTCACGTAAAGAATTTCAGGTCATAATTATGAATGGCTATGTCTTCCAATAAGGTATTGAAAGTTATTGTTTAAACTGTTATATGTCAATTTTAAAAAATAAAATTGAAATACAACAGGATATTAATTACATATTGAATTTAGGACTATAAGTCAATAATATAACACATTTTTTTAGATCAATGCGATTCATCTTCGTCAAACTCAAAAGCCACCCTGCGATCTTTCCAAGCTGCCGCCAGGATATCAGGTTATACACTGCACTGACCATCAACAGCCATGCGACATGAAATGCAATATTAGACGGACGAACGTGACAATGGATGCATGTTGCATCGATGGGATCTGGGATATTCCGAACTCCGGTACAGGTGAGAAAAATAAAAGGCCCTTTATGTAATGAGTACTCATGCCAAGCCACTAGCGACTTTAAGCTGGAAGCAAATATGGTAAATCTGTAGATATAAAGTTTCAATCCTATTTCATCCATGTGCATCCGTCTGTCCATCCCTCTCACTATGTTTCCTTACAGACAGCCATCCTAACTTTAAAGTAACAGACATACACACACACTCACACACACACACACACACACACACACACATATATATATATATATATATATATATATATATATATATATATATATATATATATATATATATATATATAGATATATATATATATATATATATATATATATATATATATATATATATATATATATATATATATATATATATAAAATTGTGATCTGTCTAAGGCCCACTTTCACGCATTTATAAACATCACATCCTTATATATTTTTGCTGTCGATTCTGGGCCTAAAAAACATTAATCATTAATCATGCGTGCGTATGACAATAACGATGAAACAATTGTATTAATAATGCCCGTTTTCTTAATGAATTTAATATGGTACACAATTTCAGCGCACTACCTCTGCTTTCCGTTCCCCAATCCCCTCTCATACATAATGGACATAAATCCACAATGAGAGAGAAAAATAATATGTAAACTTAGAAATTGAACTTACACTAAGAATAGGATTCCTGGTAACGGTGTGTGTACACCTTCCACGGGATTTATCTCCAGTGTTTATATGCTCAATGATACAAAGTTGCAATAGAGTCGAATAGACTGTACACATTACGAGGCACACATACAGTAATATATTTAATACGTTTGTTGTTGTTGTTGTTGTTGCTTTAACCTATTATAATGTTTTACAAAACTGCTATTATTCATTAAATATTAAAATGTCCAAAAGAGAGTGACAGACAGACAGACAGCGACAGAGAGAAAACAATTTTACGGTCGGTAGCAATGGTAATTAAACAGACTAATGACTTAGATCACCTGTAAATATCACCTGTAAATATATTAAGATATTTTAAGTACCTCTTGTTGTTTCGTCATTTCGCTTAATTTCTATTCCACGTTTATTTCTATGCGCCAGTACCTGAATGGCTGAATGTTCAGTGTTCAAAAAACTAACCATGTGTTTGTACTGCTCTAACGTTTCTTCAATTAAACCACACTTCATGGTAAAAAAATTATGTTTATTAGATTGATTTAATCACTGTGAATAAAAATAGAAACTCAGTAGAGAAGAAAAAATATGTATCAATTTTCAAAGGGGTTTTGATAAGCCACAAAAGACACAGAACTACATTTTCTAGCGGACACACACGGCAGCGATGAGGAGAGTTCATGCACTCTGTCAAGACACAGTTACCTGAGTCAATATTATATATATTTGCCCTTGGAAGGGAGTTAATATTGACTCATATATATGTAAACTTAGAAATATATATATATATATATATATATATATATATATGCATTCAGTCCATAAATAAATTAATCTATGCTTCATTGGGAAGTTGGAGAAAATTGGAAAACAATTAAGAAAATTATAATATATGAATTAAAAAACGTTGACGTTTATAACAAGTAACTTGAATGAAGCGAGATTAATTGATTAAAATGCTGCTAGATATATAGATAGATGCATACATTTATTTCTTATAATTTAAGTCGCTGTTCTGGCTGCCACGCAACAGTTTTTCGGGTTGTTATCCGTTTTTTTTTTTTGTGAGTGCAGGCATTATTAGTCTTACATATGTGGCAAATCGATATCGCAAATAAATATGTACACACTTGCATACATATATTAGATCAGCACACATATGTATACATACGTACAGACAATCGAAATTTCGTTAGTCAGGCAGGCATTCGATCAGCAGAATTATTTAAAACTAAATTTCATAATATTTTGTGGAGAGTAACGTTTTTTTATCATTTCAGCCGCTCTTCAATCTGGACATGTGAGACACAAGCGTTTCTGGTTTTTGTTTGGCCTTATAGTTGGAGTAGTTGGGGGAATCGTTACTTGTATTATTATGTGTCGTCATCCCTCGGCACAACAAACACAAGGTAAGCAATAGAACAAAACCTTTGCTACACGGCAGAATATTAGAGCATCTTATTTCATAATACTAGTACAACAACATAATCCTCCACCACAATTGTGATGGGACCAAAGGTCGAAATTGTAAGAGGTTGTCTTGTTCTGAGTTGTGTAGGATTGCACTAGTGAAAATCAAAATAGTATATAACTAATGATAACTTATTATGCCATTAAAATCATCTAGTTAATTCAATATGCGATGTCACCACTCAAACATTAAATTAATATGAATCTAAAACGGAATATATGAACAAGTGAATAAACAAACATGAGATGCAAGCTACCTTAAAACATTGCAGCAAAAATGCAAAATATTCTCTGAGAAACGGCATACACGTTGTTGGTATCGGCAAGAATAATAAGAGAAGAAAAAAATACTGCAGATCTTATCATTGAGGCCTTCTGTTAACAACATAGATACGGCACATAGATTGCCCAGAAAAGAAAGCAGAAGCTGGACCAAACCCAATCATCGTGAAATTTAGCAACAGGGTTGTGAAAGACGCTCATGATAAAAACATTTGGAACCAGAGCAGACATTGGGGTTGGAAAGGGACAATCATTGACCATGGGCCGTTAACTGGTCCGTGCCGAACAACACGTTTTAATTTTATGGGAGAAAAATTGTGCTTGAACAAGAACTAGGAGAGGACCGGGTGGGTGTTTATTGCACCCCGTCGTCGCTCTATACGGCCATGTTTGGAACCCAAAGACGAAGATGACATAGGATCTAGCTGATGAAGATATTCAGCTACTGGATACATTGTTGAAGCATGACGAATAACGATGTGGCCTGGACTTTTCATGGCAGAATTTAGGGTATAAATTAAGCTGTGATTGAAATGGCAGAGCGTTGTTTGATGTCTGGGACAGAGAACATATTAAAGAGAGACACATTTTAAAATTCACTTAGGTGTATGCACTACCTCATTTTCCTACATTATACAGTCAATCTTAATACCTAAGGCAAATATGGAAACAAATATAACAACAATTTTCAATCTAAACGAAAAATAATATTTGGATAATAAATAAAACGGAATAGAAAAACTATTAAAGTCAGATTATGAAACTGACTATGCGATTCATAAATTTAAGTCAAGCTAAATAATATATGAGGAAACGTGAGCAAACAATATGCTAACCAATTTAAGTGGTTATTCTGGGATTGAGAACAAGCGGGAACGAAGAGGAGAGAAAATACCCTCATAGTGAAGAGATACGGAAATTTTAAAAGTAAAATCATAAACCTGAAACTTGAAGAGAAAATAATACATAAACATAAAATAAGTTCTACGAAAATCTCGAATGCAATAACTAATCTATCCAATAAACCAATTTCTTCCTATTAACCCAGGATTTAAAAACTCAATGAGGATATAAAAAAAATATATCGGGCGAAAGTTTCTTATCACTCAAAATATTCAATACGGCGTTAAAAGGTTTGCACAACAATAACAGTCTTCTCCCAAATTATTTGCGAGTTCTATAAAACTTTGTGGCACGACATGAAAGTTTTTAACTTCACTTTCTAACAAGGAAGAACACGTGGTTTAATAAATTCATTCCCCAAATGGGGCAAGGATTTAACTGACGTAGCCAGTTGGAGATCTGTCAGTTTACTTAATATAGACAATAATATGGCTGGTCAAGTGAAGTAATTTAAAAATGAATTCTCGCAAGGGTTATTCATGAGTTATGTTTTCAAGAAAGAGATGTGTTTCATATGGAAAATATCGGCACTTATAATAACTAAAACATTAGCCTGTGGTATTTTCCTTTAAGGAATTTAAGAAAGATTGGCCACCAAAGAAATTCATAATCAAAATAGAAATAGTTTCTACAATATACTATAATACCGGTGCTTTCACAATTACAGAACCAAATATACCACTGACATAGGAACAGCCACTCTGGAACCACAACAAAATTATATACAAAAGACTAATGTTAGTAAATCGGAAAATGTTAGAACAAAGGATTAAACTACACAGGATATATAGATTCCTTCACGGAAAAAGATTCTTAAATTTCAGAGAATTCTTCGGGATTTTGCTAACCTAAATCTTTTAAAGTTACATATAGATAGACTGATAACGAAAAATAACACGAGATTTATCTATATATTTTTCATAAATGAGGAAGAGAAAAAAAGCATGTCTTAATGTTTGGTTTGGTCTTGGTTTGTAAAAGGGTGCGGTTGACATATATTCGATAATAACACCACCAACAGATCACCTGTACATACATCAAAACTTATAATATTGACAAATATAAACGTTGGTTTAATTAATAGCTTTATAAATATGCACGAAATAGATAAATAAATTATAATTAATATTATATATCATTTATTATGCACAAATCACTAGCCAAACTTATGAAACCGGTTCTAATAATAAAAAGACAAAGAGACGCTAATGTATATATATATATATATATATATATATATATATATATATATATATATTACATTTGACCAGGAAAGTATCAGTATCGTTAAAAAAAAAATTGATATCATTTTATGTAATAATAAGCAACAAAAATACTTTTGTATGAAATGCATGAATATATTTCTGTCCTGAAATTAAACAAATAGTTCAAAGAACAAATAGTTCAAAGATTATGAAATACAATAGATACTACTCACACGAGATAAGAGCTGAAGAGGGCCTGAAAATAAATGTTCAAAAACATTTTTGGATGTTTGTATCCAAAATTTAATTTTGGTTATGTATAATAATATAGAGCTAGGACATACAAGATATGTACTTCTCGTGGAACATATTCTGACTTTAATATTGTTATGCTTTGAACGATACATTTTGGTATCGCACAAAAATTAACGAACGAATTAAAATATCGGTTTCTGATTGGGTGAAAACCAGTTGCTAATTATGAATATAAAAATCGACCAAACTCTCGGTTTGATCCTGATCATATAGATATATTATTATTAACACGAGTAGAAATGAATTAGAAGCAGATCGCAAAAGAATGTCACATGGACACAACGTTCTTGTTTCAAGAATTGATTTCTTATAACAAAGTAGACAATGTACAAGTTTGGTGTATTTACTTGGGGGATGTCCTAATTTTGAATTACGTGTTTCTGATTTATTCATTTAGAGGTGCAGCACACTCGGAAGCCGCCTACCTTTGATAAAGAAAAATGCCCTCCACGGGAAATCAAGACGGTATACGAAACAGACATAAACAAGAAGAAGCAAACAATTCACTGGAATAAGCCTACTGCGAAAGATGCTGATGGAAAAGTAATAAGGTAGATGGGCTGTATATATATATATATATATATATATATATATATATATATATATATATATATATATATATATGTGTGTGTGTGTGTGTGTGTGTGTGTGTGTGTGTGTGTTATTTCTGTAGTAGGGTCTCCAATTTGTCTATGTTAAAACGCGATGTAATTTTCAGATAAAGAGATAATTCATTCCCACAAAATGCCTTTAGAATTCTTGAGCGTGGGTATGGTTATTAAAATATAAATGCTTCTATACTGGCAAATGTGATTTACATTTTCTTATGTATTATTATTATTATTATTATTATTATTATTATTATTATTATTATTATTATTATCATAGCGATGTACGAATAGTAGCTGGCCTTGACATGGGCTCCGAATTTCCAGAGGGTGTACAGTTCATCACATACATGGCCCAGGATCAGGAAGGATACCAGGCATTTTGTTCCTTCAACTTTACAGTTCAAGGTAGCTTTTGTATTGATTTATTCATTGATTATTGTGAAACAGTTTTCACTAATATATCATGCCATCAATGTTGGTTAATCGAAGAAGAAATTTTTACCCTAAAGGTTCCTGGTTAATTCATTATGTTAAAGAGCAGGTTACCTTAGCAACATAAGATTGCGTTGTTTTGTTTTTAACTGATTCACAGCAAAATAGTTATAATTTCGAGTTCGATTTTTTAATTGATTTTCACTTAGTTTATTGTCTTCCTGATTTGTATTCCATACTCGTTTTGCTGTAACACTATACATTTCACGCTATAGGAATGAATTTCTTTAGCTTTAATATAATTTATAATGCATAATTGCTGTCAATTGTATAAGGGAGTTTCTCTCCTATGTTTGTTCTTATTATTTTAAATGTGTTAAATACAGGCTTCTTTGGTTTAAAAAATATTTTTGTGACCCATTTAACGGGATGAAGATGGGATGGGATTGAATATAGCGACGACTCTGACAACAATTTCTTCTTTATAATGTAAATAAACGATGAAAGAGCCTGACACCATACTCGTGCGCATAAACTCCAAAAGAGGATTTAAATTATGACATGCCCTGAGTTTCGATATAGAAATAATTTCGTCTCTAACTGGAAATAATCATGACATGTAACTTCAACGAGTTTTTATAGAAGAATCAATGTATGGAACTTATTATAGATAATATGACGGGTATATGTCTCTATCACCACCGATGATCAATGTTTAGAATTTCTACACATATATTTGATTACATCACCAAGGGTATCCAAGCGTATACTGTATTCAACAATATGAACAATGTGTGATTTTGTCACCAAGGATAATAAAATTATAGAATTTGTACCAAAATATGAATAATGGGTTTCATCCACAAGCAGGGTGTATGTATAATTGATCTTCACTAATATACTGATATTGAATAATAACGATTCCAAAAATCGATTAGAAATGACTCGTGAAATCTAATTGCCGACCACGACGTATTTCCCCTTCCGCGGCTCTCGTTGAATGTTCAAGAAACCAACACGTAGGGTTTGCAGTTCGCAGTCTGCCAAAGGATCCGTCGAGATCCACATATTCCCTGCAGACCCGTTGGAATCAAAGCTTTCTAAATCAGTGCTGTCCTCTAAGTTAACATCACCATCAAAAGCAGCATGCAGGATGCACTGAATCCCACTGAGTTCAATTACAATGTATTTATTCACCGCAAAGCTTAAAATATTATTTCTGATCCGTGAAGTACACGAAACAGGATTAATTGTCAATGCAATTGTATACATACATATATAAAGCTAATTCATATGCACGTATACATATATAAAGCCAATTCATATGCACGTATACATATATAAAGCCAATTCATATGCACGTATACATATATAAAGCCAATTCATGTGCACGTATACATATATAAAGCCAATTCATATGCATGTATACATATATAAAGCTAATTCATATGCACGTATACATATATAAAGCCAATTCATATGCATGTATACATATATAAAGCTAATTCATATGCACGTATACATATATAAAGCCAATTCATATGCATGTATACATATATAAAGCCAATTCATATGCACGCATACATATATAAAGCTAATTCATATGCATGTATACATATATAAAGCCAATTCATATGCACGTATACATATATAAAGCCAATTCATATGCAAATATACATATATAAAGCTAATTCATATGCACGTATACATATATAAAGCTAATTCATATGCACGTATTCATATATAAAGCTAATTCATATGCACGTATACATATATAAAGCTAATTCATATGCACGTATTCATATATAAAGCTAATTCATATGCACGTATTCATATATAAAGCTAATTCATATGCATGTATACATATATAAAGCTAATTCATATGCACGTATACATATATAAAGCTAATTCATATGCACGTATTCATATATAAAGCTAATTCATATGCACGTATACATATATAAAGCTAATTCATATGCACGTATACATATATAAAGCTAATTCATATGCACGTATACATATATAAAGCTAATTCATATGCATGTATACATATATAAAGCTAATTCATATGCACGTATACATATATAAAGCTAATTCATATGCACGTATACATATATAAAGCTAATTCATATGCATGTATACATATATAAAGCTAATTCATATGCACGTATACATATATAAAGCTAATTCATATGCATGTATACATATATAAAGCTAATTCATATGCACGTATACATATATAAAGCTAATTCATATGCACGTATTCATATATAAAGCTAATTCATATGCACGTATACATATATAAAGCTAATTCATATGCACGTATACATATATAAAGCTAATTCATATGCACGTATACATATATAAAGCTAATTCATATGCATGTATACATATATAAAGCCAATTCATATGCACGTATACATATATAAAGCTAATTCATATGCACGTATACATATATAAAGCTAATTCATATGCACGTACACATATATAAAGCTAATTCATATGCACATATACATATATAAAGCTAATTCATATGCAGTTATACATATATAAAGCTAATTCATATGCATGTATACATATATAAAGCTAATTCATATGCACGTATACATATATAAAGCTAATTCATATGCATGTATACATATATAAAGCCTATTCATATGCACGTATACATATATAAAGCCTATTCATATGCACGTATACATATATAAAGCTAATTCATATGCACGTATACATATATAAAGCCAATTCATATGCATGTATACATATATAAAGCTAATTCATATGCATGTATACATATATAAAGCTAATTCATATGCATGTATACATATATAAAGCCAATTCATATGCATGTATACATATATAAAGCTAATTCATATGCACGTATACATACATAAAGCCAATTCATATGCACGTATACATACATAAAGCCAAGTCATATGCACGTATACATACATAAAGCCAATTCATATGCACGTATACATACATAAAGCCAATTCATATGCACGTATACATACATAAAGCCAATTCATATGCACGTGTACATACATAAAGCCAATTCATATGCACGTGTACATATATAAAGCCAATTCATATGCACGTATACATATATAAAGCCAATTCATATGCACGTATACATATATAAAGCCAATTCATATGCATGTATACATATATAAAGCTAATTCATATGCATGTATACATATATAAAGCCAATTCATATGCATGTATACATATATAAAGCTAATTCATATGCACGTATACATATATAAAGCCAATTCATATGCACGTATACATATATAAAGCTAATTCATATGCACTTATACATATATAAAGCCAATTCATATGCACTTATACATATATAAAGCCAATTCATATGCACGTATACATATATAAAGCCAATTCATATGCACGTATACATATATAAAGCCAATTCATATGCACGTATACATATATAAAGCTAATTCATATGCACGTATACATATATAAAGCTAATTCATATGCACGTATACATATATAAAGCTAATTCATATGCACGTATACACATATAAAGCTAATTCATATGCACGTATACATATATAAAGCTAATTCATATGCACGTATACATATATAAAGCCAATTCATATGCATGTATACATATATAAAGCCAATTCATATGCACGTATACATATATAAAGCCAATTCATATGCACGTATACATATATAAAGTCAATTCATATGCACGTATACATATATAAAGCCAATTCATATGCACGTATACATATATAAAGCTAATTCATATGCATGTATACATATATAAAGCCAATTCATATGCATGTATACATATATAAAGCTAATTCATATGCACCTATACATATATAAAGCCAATTCATATGCACGTATACATATATAAAGCCAATTCATATGCATGTATACATATATAAAGCCAATTCATATGCACGTATACATATATAAAGCTAATTCATATGCACGTATACATATATAAAGCCAATTCATATGCACGTATACATATATAAAGCTAATTCATATGCACGTATACATATATAAAGCTAATTCATATGCATGTATACATATATAAAGCTAATTCATATGCATGTATACATATATAAAGCTAATTCATATGCATGTATACATATATAAAGCTAATTCATATGCACGTATACATATATAAAGCTAATTCATATGCATGTATACATATATAAAGCTAATTCATATGCACGTATACATATATAAAAGCTAATTCATATGCATGTATACATATATAAAGCTAATTCATATGCATGTATACATATATAAAGCTAATTCATATGCACGTATACATATATAAAGCCAATTCATATGCATGTATACATATATAAAGCCAATTCATATGCACGTATACATATTGGCGCACATGAACTGGATATTTTAAATATTAAATCATTTAAATCAGATGTACTGCACAAGATTAATATTATAATAATAACTTGAAAAATGATATGAGTAAAGCTGAAGATTGCTTCTGCCAAGTAAACAGTTTCTTGGAAAAACTCGCTGTTATGTGATACAAACACAATAGTTTCTATATAAGTACCATACTTGTAGCTGAAATATGCAGATATATAATTTGAAGTAATCGTGTTTCTCCATGCAATCACTTTGCTCCTGCACCTAACTCAGTATTTTTAAACAGCTAGACAGAAATAAACCTTCCTATGGTAACGTTGTACGCCGTAAACGAAACCCTAGTAAATGTTCGTTTATATATATATTTTTTTTAATGCAGTGTTAATAAGTACACACAGTTCCGTAACATCCAGCATTTTTCAACTTTTGGGAAAACTTCGACTGTATGTGACCCTCTGCCTCTGTCATAGTATTCAAGAAACACCCAAAACCACTGTTTTCGGAAATTAAAAAAATCTAGACCGTTATATACTGAATTATGGTATGGGTAATTGTAAAAGGTTTAAAAAGAGTTATATAACATTATTCTTTCCATTTCAATTCAGTTCGCATGTATTTTTAAGTTGGCTATTTGTTCAATTTGGTTTAAGCATTATTCAATATTTGGTATCCCAAAATCTCCGGACGTGTTCGGCTACAGTCTGTAATTCTTATACAACATTAGAAATATAATATATCAGTTGCATCTTATGCATCTATAATGTTTCCTCTATACGTCAGATTGTTTTTTCATTTCAAAATATTATTCTCTAAAGTGGGTTGCGTATGTGTGAGCTAACATATTTATGTACAAATACACAATTAGCAAAATTAGGTAATTATTGATGCAACTAAAATTTTAAATAATGTTATTGGTAATGTTATCTTATACTGCTAATTGTTTGCTTTAGTCACTTTTTGCTCTGTTATTTTACTTGCTCTTCTCTTCTTCATTTGTTTAAAAGCACAATCACTAAGTATTCTTACTAATATTTCTAAAGCGATATTCTTTATGCCAAACAATTATCAATAGTGAAAGTTGAAACAACTTTTTAAGGAAAAACGTTTTTCTACTTTTTCCATCTAAAGCAATGATTGCAGGTATTTTGTTTTATCAATATCAAATTATATAAACATTTTAACAGACAGTCAGAAAAAACTGGTGGCGGTAGTGGTGAAGACGCGGCAGGTAGAATTATCATAGACAAATTCCTTGAATTATTGGAAAATGGTATGATGAATATTACAAATTGTTCAAGTCGGCAAAAAGAAGCCACAACAACATTGCTTCGTATCATTAACAGTGTAACAAACAGGCCTTATGTTCAGCTGGACAGATTATTTATGTGACGTCTGCTTGTGTTATTTATCATGAAGATGCAATAATGCACGACAAAATATGTCTTAAGTCGGGTGTGATTTTATTAGTATAGTTAATCTAGATATAGTTTATTGTATTGTAGATTTATACAAATTTACTGTTTTTCTTGTTGAACAATCACTTTCAATTATGTCTTTGAACAAACGTTAATTAGATCTGATTTCTATAACTTAATTTATCTGGAATGAATATCAGTATTTCCTATTCAGTGTAAACAACTCAGTACAGGAAAGTAATAAACAGTATGATGAAAATGTTGTGTTAACATCCGAAATTGACAATGTGAATAATGCAGACACATCTAAACGTTTGTAGTATTCTAAAAATGTGGATGCAAATAGTATGTCCCAAATTCATAGTTATATCGCAAAATATTATTTTTATACGATTTCATAACATGTATTTTAGCTGCACAATTACTCAATGGACTTCTCATCTATGTTATAAGCAAAACTATTTCCAATATAATGCGTAAAAATTATTAATTGACTTTTCAACATAATATGTATGCTACAGTTGTCCGCTGTGTTGCTGCAGTTTGGCCAAGACATGGTTTCACGAAATGCACTAGCACTGATCCAATCTATGGCACCAGATGTTCCACTGAATGTGACGAAGGATTCGAACGCAGTGGTGATTATACGACCGAGTGCACAAAGAGTGGAACTTGGACAAGTGACACAAGTCAGCCCTGTTCTAGTAAGATGCCTCGTTTCATAGTAATGGATTTTTCCCCGTATAACAGAATGGTTTTTTTTAATGGTCTTTGTCACTTCCTGATTTCAATTTTAACAGGGCATTTCATATCTATGAGACCCGAAAAGGAAACATGCAGTCAGGCGAAAAGAAACTATACAAATGGAAATAACAGTTATCATTCAGCATGTCAGTATTTGTTTGCGCTAGCATTGTTAACCGCTTAAAAATCCCTTACAACATTTTTACATATTAGAGCAGCTATTCTGGAAACGTTATGTTCAATGAATGCAATTTCAATGTAAAAAGTCACAACTATTTATGACAGCTGCAGTATGCCACATTAATTTACATTAAGCATGCTGCTATGATTATGACAAAATTTTTATCAAATGTGCAGACCATCAAAATGTTTAAACTTGGAGCTACCACAATAGTTAGTATCGCGTTGGACTCCGAATCCACAGCTTGCGAATTCCAAAACCTATCCAGGTCAGACAGACCTTGTCGAATGCTTCGGATTGTCTTTGGAAAAGGCACTTGCCTCCATTTCCTTAGCACCACAAAACGAAATGATGCCATAAACGTGCCTTTACAACCAAAAAATTCAAATTTATATTGATAAATACGTTAAAAGTGACCGGTTTTTTGTGTTTATTTTCACTACAGTACAGAAGTAAGTAGCAAATAGTTTATCAGCTTGTTTCCATTTTGAAAATGGCGACGATATTTCGCAGAAAAAAATTAAACGACTACTGAGATACAAAAACTCCTCTTAGCTGGATAAATTTTATATGGTCTAGATTTTCATCGGGTATTGGAGTATATAACTTCATGAGATTATAGAACGCACGTTATTAAATAAGGTTGCTTTTTTCAAATATATTATTACAATTAAAATTATGTAATAAAATCTGATATTCGTCCTCGTTAATACAAAACCATCTACTCTTATGCAACTGAGTCAATATCAAGATTATTATTTTTAAACTAGCTTTCATTTATTTGTTGGTATAGTTTTCATTTGCAAGGAGAACGAATTATTATTTTCATAAAACATGCATTTTAGACAGAACGAAATAAATGTTGTTTCTAACGCTGTTTCTCATATATTATTTATCTACATCATTTTAAAGTTTTTTGGTAGTATTTATTTAATTATTTTCCGACATTTCTCAGGACCTGTCCTAAATTTATTTTAATATTGACGTTTGGAAACGGTATTCAAGTTTATTTTTATACTATCCCGATTTGAATCAACCATAGTTACTAATCAACATTTATTACATCGTTATGTTAATACGCCCCAATGAGATTAATGTGTGAACAGTGCGATGAAGGAAATATTCTTAATATTTGTTTAATCTAAAAACATGAAAGGTTTGCTCGATGTCCGTAAAAATGTGCAGTTCATTACAGTAAATCAATGATCACCAAGTTACATGGATTGAAAATTAGAATTTTTGGTTTACCATATGGATTTCGTTTGTTTGTCTTTATCGTTCATGGCCTTCATCGCCATCGTACATGCCTTGGTAATATTCAACGTCGCTACCATTTTTTTTGTTACGTGGACCAAAATGAAATTTCATATATTTTACCTTTGTGTTCGTTAATTTTCCATTTAGAGTACTTCAGTATTTATCCTAATGACTCACCTATCATATAGCAAAGAATTTTCTAATCACAAAAGTAATGATTACTACTAAAATTGTGTGTTTGTAAAACACATATCCCCGCGCTTCACGCTTTTTACCCATCCCCCAAGTATAAGCATCTTGCAACATCACTGGTGGTAAAAGTTGGGCCAGGAGGCTAATGTTAGCTGCACATGTGCATATGTATTTTCGTGCCGTCTCTGCGTATTTGTGTGTATGTGTGGGGGGCGGGTGTATATATGTGTGTGCGAATAAAAGCCTATCCAATAATGGCTGCCCTTAATTTCGGTCAAACGTAATAATTTTTGTTTACTGCAAAACAATTTCTATTAAGTAGCGATTTCAACAACGTCTCTGATATATGCATTAGTGCGTAGAAGAAATACTACTATATTGGCAAAGCAACTATTTAGCATATAACTACACGATCGCTCTAGAATCCTACGTCTTAAATCTAGGTATATAGAGGTTATTACATAGAGTAATAAATATACACCATTCAGAGGGAGTAATTTTATGACTGGATCCTACAACATAATGCTTGAAAATATGAAATGAATATTTAAGAGAAAGAATTGTATGTATATCTATATTGTGTCATGTATATTTAATTTATACTCTGTGATAGACTTTTGTCTAAAACTGATAGTAAGAGTTTGGGCCTACCTGATTAGTGTCTTTAGTTTTTCAAACAACATATTCCATTGCTAATTCATGCCAATGAAATAAGATTAGTAGTAGTTTTGTTGTTGTTGTTGTAAAGTCTATTTATGATGACATTTGGCAGGGATATCTGACAGGACCACATATCGTGCCCTTCCAACTCAAAGACCTTCTCAAGTATTTTTGATGCTCTGAAGCGTGTCGCATTTTGCAATAGCACTGACTTTGATATTATATTATTATTATTATTATTATCATTATTATTATTATTATTATTATTATTATTATTATTATTATTATTATTATTATTAAAGAAATAAAATGCCCGAAGCCGTACGATCCGCAAAATGGAAAATACGCATGCTCTACTCCTGGAAATGAACAAGAGTACCAGTCTATTTGTTGGGCGGAGTGTAATGACGGATACGGGTTGGAAAAAATGACGTATTCCCATTGCTCGGCAAATAAAACATGGTCTGCTAACAGACAGCCTGTCTGTAAAGGTAATACTGTTTATGGAGGGAAAAAACTAACAATTTAGCAGAAGATAGATGCATATTCCACAATAAAAGCAATATTAACAGTTATTTGGATCGATTGTTTCATCTGAGTTAAGTATAAACGCGAAGAGTATTATTAATAGTGTTACGGCTATTGGATTTAATTTATTTATTTTTTAATTGTTAAATCCAAATTTATTATTAAGGGTTTAATATCCATTAATTGGGAAATTATTCTAGAAAGTTTAATCTGACTTAGATTCTCTAATTGTAAACAAGTTTTGACCTTGGCTTGTTTGACCTAAATCCTGACCTTACTTTAGACATTGTCAACAAGCCTCTAAAACTATTGGTCAATTTCAAGGACCACATTTTTATTTTTTATTCTTGAGGGTGGGAAGTGAATGATTTCCTTCTAGAATATTCCATTATTACGTGACTTGGAGAAGGTAGCTTCTTTCTGTGACCTTCCAGAATCACATGATTCCTCTTGTTTACGAGGGAATTACATATATATATAGCTGTGTTTTGGAGGCTAACTTTAGTAGAATTTTGGGCTTAAAGATATTAGTTGTGTGTATTTCATGTTTGAGTGTTAAATTTTATTATTTTATTCTGGACTTTGTGTCAATTCGTTGGAAAAGAAGAATTATTCTATTTATCTGGAAAAGGACATATGTTTATGATTTTCATTTGGATGATAACAAAAAAAGAACAACGAAACAAGAACTGCATCACGTGACATTGTCAGCCATTTTGGATTACATTGTCAAGATTCGAACCTGGAACTATTAGAACATTTATTTATTATTTTTGTGAATTCTATATCGGATTAATGCTGGATTTGATTCTCTAAAATTGTAAGTTTATTTATTTTATGAAAGTAATTGTACTTAATAAAATCATTGTTCAAGTTATACAAGCTTGTTAGTTTTCAAACTTTCTGTGTTGCTGCTTATTCGAGCCTAAGCACGTAACAATAGATATTGATTTGCCCTCTGACCTTGTCTTTGTCTTGTCTCAACCTTAAAGAACATCGTTTCTAATTAATTTAGTACAGCTAAATTTAGTTTCTTTTCATCAAAAGTAAATGCACATGTTTATGCTTGCATGATCTTAAACTAATACTATCAACTTTAGTAATATATTACTTAATAAAGCTTCAAAAACTTAATGCAAATATACATTCTAATTTAATACGTTTAAGTGAAGAATGAGAAAATAGTTCCTATTGAATTTGACTTAATCTGATGTTTAATATTGCATGATTCGTTTCAAAGATCACACTAAACATAATCTTTCCATCCATACTATTTCCAATATTTAGTGGAATATTAAATTTTGACCACTATGTAATGTGATTTTTGAAACTGCGCTATAACTACACCTATTTCCTAAAATCGGATTCGGGAGTTCCGATAATTTAGTAGGTTCGATAGCAGCCAAGACCATCCCGGGTAACTTGTCTCGTGAGTCCATGTTCTGTGTGATATAGGAAATACTATTTGAAAAGTGTCGTTAAAACTAACAAAAACTAAAATCCGATACACATGCTGAAGTAATGTGTTACATTCTTTTTACCCATCTATAGACATAGAACCTCCAAGGATAGTATGTGCTGAGTCGTATCATCATTTCTACGCCGATTCTGGCAATGTAAAGAAAAATGCTTTCTGGTTATTGCCGACGGCTGTAGACAGAGTTGACGGAAACAATACAAGGATCGTCAAAATCTCAGGGCCAGATGTGGGTTCAGACCTTACCGTCGGTTTTACTACAGTCCAATATCGTGCAGTGGATAACACAGAAAACGAATCTCCGATTTGCACTACTGTTTTATATGTTCAAGGTAAGAGGATATAAAAGGATATGATGTGGATTTCAGTTATCAGAAGATAGTAATAATTTCTTTGCAGTCAAAAAGCCTCAACAACAGTTTTATTTATGAGGAGTATAATTTGCATAACAAAAGTTTTATTTTCAATTAAAGTTTTAAAGAGATTATTTTACCTCAATAAGCCTGAAATCAACTTATTTGAGTGAAGAATTACTTATACTTACAAAAACTAAAATATAATGTTAACTTGTATTCGCTTTGATAATTTTAAATGGATGATTTCTTAGAACTTTTTCGGTAAGTATTCGTGTCAAATTTATTGCTTGACAGTCTCTCGAATTATATAAATATACCAGAATAAAAACATCCCCAAATACAAATAAATAAATAGCATGCAGATATATGTAAAGGAAAGGAATAACGGTAGATGTCTTGTGATCTTAATATATAGCTTTATACAGTAATGTTTCAATATACACCTATAAGCATGCGAAGAAACACCCTGAGGAGTATAAAATATATAAATGATGTTTAAAATTGTGTTCTGTTCTTATATGTAACCAATCTTTTCTATTTCAGAAATCGTATGTCCACACCCAGCAATCCAGATAATAGATGAAAACATCAGATTTTCATGTCGAAACCTTAATCTTGGACAAAACTGCAGTCTTTCTTGTCGCTTTAATCTGCCTCTGCGTGGAGATTTTGAAATAACTTGCTCTGCGGATGGAAATGCCTCCTTAGGAAAATGGACCTGGTCCAATGAAATACAGCCGTATTGTGAAGGTTAGACACAGCATCCCACCCACACAAAAGAAGAAAATAATATCTTAGCTGATAACTTCTCGACAAAACTCTGAATTGTAAATATCTCGAAAGTAACTGCACAAGTTGTATAAATACCTTCAAAATCGATTTTCAACCTTTTCATGACATGAGCTAAGATCAGTTTACATTAACTGTCATGTCACTGTTACAATTATCGTTGTGGTCACTTTAAGGCTTTTATACGGTATTATATGAAAATGCATTTTGACAGTTCGTTTTGAGGCCTTTTATCATTCATTGTATCATTTTTTAATTTGTATAAATTAAGCGTAGGCAAAAAAAAAAGAATATTAATAAACACCGTCTCTATGGATCAGCTAAATATATTTTCTTTGTGACTGAATGTCTTCTGAATACATATATTTTAAGTGGGAGCTAAACTTTCAGGAAATAATTGATAATTGAGACTTATTCATTTAAGGTTTCTATGTCGTTGTCAGGAAACATTTTGTCCTCATCACTATCGATTTTAGTTTATCAGAAAAGAAATTCAATTTATCATAGTAAATTGTGTTATTCTATTTTGAATTGGGTATAAAACTTTAATTTATCAACTAGAATTTCTTTTTTACTTATTTTTAAGAAAGTTTTATTTCCTCCGTAGCATGTGCCATTCTTTCAGTGAGTCATTTCATCAATATTCGAAATAAAGAATAATTTTTGGCATTATAATTCTCCTTCATAACCTCTTGATGTAATTTGCGTCAGTTATTTTGGATTTTTAGTCTCCTGCGATAGTATCACTTCCCATGGTCTTAGATCGCAATAGCCTTTCATTAAAAAAAACAACTGGTGTTAGTGCTATTCCCAGTACCTTTAGATTGTTCCCTAACTCATTGGGCACATGCTTCTAGTGCTCCCAATTTGTGCGAACTTTCTTTCTTTCAATAACAATTTATAAGTTTCTCTGGCCATAACGCCGTACTCAGTTATTTTTTTTTTTCTGCGTGCAAGCTGCGATGCCATTTATTATTATTATTATTACTATTATTATTATTATTATTATTATTATTATTATTATTATTATTATTATTATTATTATTATAGATATTAAATGTCCTACGCTGACAGCACCTATCAACGGAGCCATGACCTGCGATAGTATATCTGCCAGACCCATCTGTTCCCTGTCTTGCAATAAAGATTTCGACATACCATACAGATTTGACGGTCGTTACTTCTGTCTAGATTCCGGACGTTGGGATCCTAATAATGAAGTACCAATTTGCACTGGTAGGCAGTTATATGGAATTTTAAATGTCATTGTTGCTTTACATACTGAAAATATAAAAGTAAAAAAGACACATTTATGTTATTGGAAAAGACATTATCTCAACCGTTTTTGTAATAATAATTAAAAAATTGAAAACAATTTTTAAAAAAACATTTATAAAAATCATTACTACCTTTATGTATTTTCGCTTGTTGTTTAAATACACACTAATGTTTTTGCCTTAGTTTTGGCTGTATCTACCTATGTTCATTTTTCTGTACAGAATTTACTTGCCTTCATTTTATTTTCGTTTCAGAGCCAAACCGTCCACATTTCTGGAATTTGCCTGCAACACTAGGCTATTTCTCAGGGTCATGTAATGAAGAAACAGTCATTCGTGAAATAAAGGAGAATTTCTTCCAGATTATTGCAAAGTTACCACAGCAGTTCCATACCAACCTCACAACTGATAACATAAGAGTAACTTGTGGTGCAATACGACCACGCAGTAGGCGGACTGTCCTTGTAGACGTCTCTAACAAGTCGCTAAATTTAAATGGTCATTGGGCTGTCGGAATTTTTTCTAACATCAGACATAAAAGACAGAGTAACAATACATACAATATTGTTATACAATTTGATATTGTGGTGCCATGGAACCAAGGCGACATGAGTTTAGCAGATGCATACACATACCATGACAATATGACCTTCACCTTTCGAGATAAGTTAATTGACCTAGTAAATGCAGGGGAGTTTGATTTGCCAGGTTACTCCAGACCGTCATATCATTTCGACGATTACGGTATGTTTCATTGTGAAAATGGCGTTCTGGACAACAATGTCTGCAGTGAGTATACAAAGTTTTATGTCATTTTGTTCTTAAAATATGATCTACTCTGTGATTTTTTACATAGCAAAGTTGATGCAATGTGTAATGAGACTATCTAGAATCTGAATAAAATGTAATTTCCATTTAAGATTGGTATGAAAATTAACGATGTAATCTTGTGGAAAAGATTAATCGCACTATTTATTTGGATTCTTCACACGACCATCATTGTCATTTGTCGCTATCCACAAGTTATTAACTCCTGGTATATGATATTGTCACAGCCTCGCGTGGCGGAATCAATCCAGTTTGAGCTACACCCGAATTTGTGTTTGAAAGTTATGGTTACCACTTATGCATTTCCCTAAACGTCTATATAAAAGATTTAATTGTATATAATACTGATATTTTTTTGCAATTATGATGATCGTAGTTGATTATGTGATGTTAGGTAAATGGGTATAATGACTAATGTAGAAATTAAATCATGAGGGAAACAAGAAAAAGCAGCGCATACAAACTAAATACGAAATATAGTAATATTTAAGGATTATTGAATCTGATTAAAAAATATAAATATCAAATGTAGCATGTATACTTTGATTTGGTTTAACAGAAATGTGCCGTGCCGGTGAACAGTATAATAAAGTCACTGAAACCTGCGAATACTGCCCACTAAACAAATATCAGGATAAGGAAGGCATACTTCCATGTAAAGAGTGTCCCCCTCATCACGTGACTTTGGAGACTGGACGTAAACATGTAAATGAATGTACTGGTAAGAGAACACACACTCACACACACATAATACACACACTTACACACGCACACACACACACACACACACACACACATATATATATATATATATATATATATATATATATATATATATATATATATTTATATATATATTTATATATATATATATATATATATATATATATATATATATATATATATATATATATATATATAGTTACGAGATACAATCAAGCGCATTATAAAATGACAAAGCAGTTAAATTGTTTTATAAAATCATATATAATGCTTCCATTTGATACTCAGCGGTACAACGTGTAACTTTATATATTGAACAGAGCCTTGGTGTTTATGTGCTGGCAGATTAATACAAAATATCTTATTAATAACAAATCGCACCTCTTGTGATTAATTTAATTGGATAGTCATATTATGTAGTAATGGACGCAATACAACCTACGATTATTAACAGTAACAGATGCAATAGGATATGCATAGTGAACAAAATAAGCAAAACCAATTAGCAGCATTTACGAATGTAAACTGCAAACAGTATTATACAGCATTCAATTGAGTATTTAATGTATAGACGTTTCAATTTTGTTTTGTTAATTTGGTAAAGACTCAGCTTATGGATCCATATGGGCGCAGAAACCAAATTGATCGGCTCTTAACTTTGTGCGACTGCATATGTACATATTTTGTATCTTTCATTTGTCATAAAATAAAATTTAAGGTTTTGGTGTCTTTGTGTATGAGAGGTTTATATTGTAAATACATAGCAATATCTATCTATCTATCTATCTATCTATCTATCTATCTATCTATCTATCTATAGATCTATCTATCTATCTAGCGGCGTCGCTAGGGTTGGTGTCAGTGCGGTAAACTCATGGTGTCACCCCTCCAGACTTCCCCCCATGGATTTCTTCTTCTTAAAATAAGTCCACAGTATAAAAGTGGCACCCTGTGCCTGCTAGTCAT